>APFE030118958.1:898-20855 GCA_000404065.3 Pinus taeda | reverse complement strand
CCTCATTTGGCACATTTTGACCAGTCTTGGGAGATTTGATTTTTGACAAGGAAAATGAACTCCAAATTGAAACATTCTGGTTGGGTTGGAAGGTATACTCAAATGCCTTTCCAACGATCTATCATGTACCCAATTTCAACACCAGGAAGGCCTCCAAGAGCCTCCTGCAAAATGCACTATGTAGCGCGCTACGCATTGAGTGCGCGCTGCGCACTGGGCTCCACTGGCCAATGTAAAATTACATGCGCGCTACGCATTGGGAGCGCGCTACGCATATAGCCCCAAGGCTGGAAAACAATAGTTCATCACCCAAATTCTCATCAAACCACTTCATTTGTCTGCAATTAAGTTATTTATGCCTGCTTAGTGATTCGTGGATTTGTTATGGTGTTTCGAATGTGAAGAAAACAAGTGTTTGATATGGTGAACATCAAACCCTACCTTATACCAAATCTGCTCCTAGGGTTATGCATAAAGTTTGAAGATTGTGTTGGTGCTAAATTCTTGCCATTTTTCAACCTTTTCTTTGTATTCCATCACTGTTGTCGCTACCATGTGATCATATCGTTGTCCCTTCCCCATATTCATTATTGTCATATCCCTTTATACTTTTGGTTCCCATGTGAAATCCCAAACCCTATTACTTACTACTACATTCCTCCATTGATAAAAGCCTAATCTCCATAACATTCAAAGGCTATTTCTTTGTCCTTGATTCCACTTGACTCACTGATATGTTGCCATTTCATTTCACTCTTATCCTTCATAACTACCCCCCATCACCATATCCCATTCCTATCTCACTTATAGGTGTTCTCAATCCCTCATTCCCCTTTGGCACGCATTTGGCGATTGGAGACAAAGACACCAAGGTCTCATTTCTCATTTTCAACAAGCTAAACATACACTTCGCAACACCATGACTGACAACAACACATCATACAACCAAGACAGAGATTGCACCACTGAACTGCATACAACAGGAGGACACTGAAGCGCCATGAAACATATGATCCACTCCGGATATTGGTCGAGGCTTCTTTGGCTGGGCATGATACATGATGGAGGATCTTCGTTCCAAATTTGAGCAATTTCGGAGAAATTTTTGTCATTTTGAAAAATTTTGGCTTAAAAACAGGTTTTTCAGCGCAACGCGTAGCGCATCGACGCACGCGCTTATGATTGGGACACTTGCTGGAGGAAAACTTTATAGTTTTTGATTTTTCATGGTAATTTATGCATGATATAGTATGGCCAAGGCATTTCATCAAGTTCTGGATGATCAAAAGGGTCAAAAACACCATGAAAATCGCCTTTCTGCCACCTTTTGCACCAGCAGGAAGCACTTGTGGGAGAATGAAGTTTTTGAGGGGCAAATGAGCTCCAAATTGGGAAATTCCACTTGGGTTGGATAGTAGACATCTACGGATTTCCAACCAGCTATTGTGAGCTTGATTTTGATGTCAGGAAGTTCCCCAAAAGTAGTCTGAAAGGCGTGCGATGCATAGAGCTCAAGCGCGCGGTGCATAGAGATTTTTGGTCAAATTTTCATCTTCCAGCTCAGAAATTCGGCCAGTTGAACCAGTTTTGCTTGTGGATGAAAATTTTGAGTTATCATGATGTAAATTGATGGTTGAAATGTAACTTTGACTCACTTTTACCTATTCTAGATGATTCATTAAAAATAGTAAAAATTTAATGAATGGATCAGTTTCCCTTCTTTTAGAGGCAACTTGTTTTGGATGACTAGATTTTAGTTCCATGATTAGAATTAGTTGAAACTGCTCTTAGAAGGAGGAATTCGACCCCTAAAGGCATGGAAAGGGGTTAGGATGGTCTATATGATGTAATTTCTCAATCATTTTCAGAGGTTGGAGAGGTTGGACTTTTGGGAAAAGCCTAGACTCTATTGTACATTGTATCTCTACAATTTTGGCAAAGGAAAGACCAGGGTTTTGCAGCACTATTTGGGATTCATGTGGCTTTATGTGTTGATGGTGTGCTTCTTTCAGTATCTGTAAGTTGTTATTTGTTCATTTTCCTTCTTCATCTCTACAATTGAACAAATGAAGTGTTAAGGTAGAATCCATAATTTTTTATGCTCTGCCTTTAAGTTTTTTTTGATTTTCCATGTTTTCATCTGTTTAAGGAGAATCCTTGAAAGCTTCTTGCTCTCCTTAGCTCCTCGCCATTCTGATCTATCCATCTCTTTCACTTTTAAAGCATTAAGACAATCGCCTTCCTTGCCCCAACCGGACCTCTGCAAAAAACTGTGTCTCATCCCCGCACCCAAAATTGCATTTCCCTTAGATTCAACAAAAACCCCAAAAACTCAATTTCAAACTCCTTGTACTTCATACCTAGCCTAAAATTAATTACCAATTTAGTCATCTCGAGCCTCATCGATTACCTTTTTCCGAGATTGACCCGGAGAGAGCCCTCTCCTGTCCTCGTAGGGCTAGCTACGACGCTGAGCGTGGTTTGATGTAGCCTTGAGTTTTACCTTATTTCAGCCTAAGGTAGATTTGAGCGCTAACAGGTTCAACTGTAGTTTCCTAGTACAACAGGAAATAGAGGTTAGTTGCACTTATCTCAATAGAGGTTGAATACATGGCTGCTAGTCAGGCTGCATATGAGGCCATTTGGATGCGGTAGATTCTAGTGGGATTGTTTGGTTAGAGGATGGATCCAATTGTGATCTACTACGATAATAAAAGTTGTATCAAACTCTCTAAGAATCCAGTTTTTCATGACAGGTCCAAGCACATTGATATCTGTACCATCATCTTCGAGACTGTGTGGTGAAGAGGATCATGTTGTTGCTGTATGTTTCAACTGAGAAACAGGATGCAGATATTTTGACAAAGGCATTGTCAAAATGCAAGTTCGAGTTCCACAAAGACAGGATTGGGGTTACTGATAATACCTTTCTTTTTTAGAGGGAGTGTTGAAAATAGCAACAAGAAATGCGAAAAATAGCATTGCTATAAATAGAATTTTGGGATACATTCCAATTTTAGTTAGTCCCTGAACTAAAATTGAGGATTAAAATTTAAATATGATATTAGCAGCTATTTGTAAAATAATTAATTATTTCATCTTGAGTTAATTAGCTGTAGGAAATAAAGAATGAAGTCTATGTGAAGACATGCAACAATTTCTCCATTGATTGAGGAAGTTATCCCTTGATTAAGGAGATAATGATGAGTTGTACTTAGAGTTGTAATTAGTTAGCTCAGTTATATGAGTTAATTTTAGTTAGATTAGTTCCAATAGTTTGTGGAACTGCTTGTGAGTTCAGTTAGTTAATGCATGCATGCATGTAACTGCTGCACTTCAGATAACTGAACATTCTCTCATAAATAACTCATGCATGTCAGTTCAGTTAGAGACCTAGTTGAGATCAAGTGATGGGACAATGTACTATCAGTTGCAGGAATATTCCATGGAGGATATCTCTTGCATGCAGAAGGAATTCATTCCTTGGAGATTGTGCAGTTACTTTTGAGTTTGATGGTTGTGTGATCAGGCCAATTCACACAAGTGGCAGCAATGGACCCCAAGAGAAACTACGAAAGGAAATAGGAGGCTTGGAGTGCTAAGGGAAGGCATATGTTGTGTCTATTCAGTCTGTGAGCTATATTGTTCGATTGTGCTGAGAGCTGGATGGATTGTGAGCTAAAGCTTTGTGTAATTTGAACATATTTCCACTTGCATGATAATACATAGATCGGGGTTTTTAGATGAGGCTTTCCCCATAGTATTATTCTGTGTTCATGTGTGATTGCTTTCTCATTCTCAGTTATATGTGTTCTGTTTGATCCTGCTCATATTCAATTAAGCTTCCGAAAGTTTGTTGTAGAAGTAGATCTGGTTTTTTGCTTTAGTATATTGCATAATTTGTTGATCTACACTAGGAAATTCTACAATCTTAAGATTTTATTTGTTGTAGTTTGCCATAAAATATACCTCACAGTCACCTTCATGAAACTCTTCCATCATCTTATCTACTCTGTCCACTAACAAACAGTTCCATAAACTTCCTCCAACATCCTTCCAAAATATTACTTGATCCAGAATGCAAAGTTTAACAACTGCTAATTTTAGGAATCTTGCTTTAGTCTTTGTCAACGTGGTGGAACTTTTAAATGTTGTAAAGCATAAACAATGTATGTATATGAAGGGGAAGTAAAAAAACTCTCTAATACCTATTGGATAGACTCTTCTTCACCATCTAGAGCAGCAATAAAATTGATGTCCAATGCATGCAAATTTGACTCGGCCATTAATTTGGAAAATCTATGATCCTTAATAAGATTTGTGGGCTTAATCTCAATATCATATTCTAAAATAACAACTATCCACTTACCTCTCCTTCCTTCTGGATCATTCTGAGTAAGGATGTCTTTTACTACTGCATTGGGAACAAACACAATTATAAGAGAATGCAAAATATACACTCTGAAATATTTCAAATCTTTTACCAAGGAAAAAGCTTACTTTTCCATAATATTGTATTTCAAAGAGGCATGTCTTAACCCCCTACTGAAAAATGCTATGGGTTTCTCATATCCCTCGTTTTTCTACATTAATACTGCTACAATAGTATGTTCTGAAGAAAAAGAAAAAATAATGAAATTCTTGGTGAAATAAGGATTGGATCAAACAGGAGCATGAGTCAAGCTTGACTTTACCTCACTGAATGACCTATTTTCTTCTGAATTCCATTTTATTTCATTGTCATTTCTTAACATGTTGGTAATAGCTCTTCTAATTTTAACTAAATTTGGGATAAACCTCCTCAGAAAATTAATTCTACCAATGAAAGACTGCACTTCATTTTTGTTTCTTGGGGGATCAATTTTCATGATAATATCAATTCTACTTGGATCAATTCTAATACCGTATTTGGAAATTATATGACCTAACAATTTACCTTCTTTCATATTGTTATCACTCAAAAAATTCTCTAGAAGTTATTAGAAGAAAGAAAATGACCGAGGTAACCACAAACCAACTTTGGAGCACATGCTCTAGCTAACCTAGGCTCAAAGAGGGCTCTCTCTATATGATTTAGCTTTGTTTGCTGGGATTTCAAGCTAGTTATGAAGGTTCCGGGGGCTTTTTATTTATTTTCAAGATTGGGTGGTGGGATCCTTAAAACAGATGGATGGAATGATGTCTTTAGACCATTGGGCTATGGAGTCAACAGAAGGGCAGTAGAACTAGATCAACTCACTAAAGGGAATGTTTAAAGGGCAAGCTAGCAGAGTAAAGTGTAGATCTTTGGAACAGGGGGGTGAAATGATTTTAATCAGGGTGAGAGAGCAATTAAGGGTTCTCAGACCAAGATATAAACGAGGAATAGAGGGTAATTGAAAGCAAAGGGAAATTAAGAATCCTTTGATCTAGATTATCAAGAAACAACCTAAAATAAGGAGAAATTAAGAATTCCTTGCCTTAGATATTAGCTGAAAACATTTATATGCATAACTGTTAAAACATAGTGTAATTAAACAAATTCTGATATATTTTTCTAGTTATAACATTCAGATTCATAAATATATTAAAGATAGTGGAAAAACTTTAAGAAAGATAATGATAACATAAGAAAATACTTGTTTGCACTTCGCTCAATGCATGAATCCTGTGAAATATATTGTCTTTATTCATCAATCTAGCTTGCTGGCTTAGTCAATGATACAATAAATTTACAGTCTTTTTCATCAAAATTCTATAGAAATGTCTAAGAATCCACACTACATACTTTGAATTGTGAAGTATTTATACAAAAAATATTACAAAATATCTCAAACTAATTTGATATTTAATCTAGGAAATAAAAGTATCTTCTTGCAAGAAGATAGAGACAACTATTGAACTGCTTTCATGTTGTCCTATTTATTTTAGTACTACTGGCCTTTATGGATTGATTTTAGCTCTTTGTGCTACTTTGTTGTTTGATCTTTCACACTGGAATCTTCATTTACTTTTGGATTTCATCTTATACTATTTGACACTAATACTCTTTGACTCTGCTGACTTGTCTTCATCTTTTCACCTGGTTGTTTTACTTTTACCTTTTACTGCATTTTCTTACAGTAAATCAGTCAGTTTTTCCCACATTTCAGCATCAGGTAATTGGATTTTTAACATCCTTCTATATATTTCATCTGCTTCAGTGTACTTGGAAAAAGTGGGCTTATTGACAAACAAGTGTTTTACCTCATGCTGGAGGTAAAACAAGTTTTCAAACATCTGGTATAGTACTTTGCCTATTGGCAATGCCTTCAGTGAAGATGTACTAACCTATTCTTTTTCTAGCTCTCTGAGTTTGTTGTTGTAACCCTGCTGTGTCATGAGCTTTTCATTTATGACTAAGGGACTGGGTAACCCTTTCTCTCTCAAAATTTGAAACTTAGCCATAAATCTATCAACGACTACCTGCATATTTTGGCACTTGTTCTCCAAGTTTAACATCAAATTTCTCTTGGAAAGGACCTTCCTCACTTCCAAAATTGTTTTAGTTATGTCCTCAATTTCCAATTACTGAAGCTCATATCTATTTTTACTGTTAAGGAAATGGATGATTTTGATGGCATCTTCAGGCATCTCTCCCAATTCTTCTTTTAGCTTTTGGATGGCTTCTGTAGCCATCTTTATTAAATCTATCTGATCAAAAATTACCTGAATAGATGGCCAAATATCATTGATAGAGTCAATGATATTGGCCCATGGAAGTTCCTTAGCTTGTCCAAGAGGTTATTTTAGTGTTAGGTCCTTTTCCATGGCTTTTATTCTTTCAGTCATTCTGGTTGTCTTTTGCACTTCTTCCTTGTGCATGATTTTGGCAAGCTTGCAATCAGTTTCCAAACTTGTCACCTTTTCTTTCATCTTATTCATTTCTGTAGCCTGTATGGACATCTCTTCCATAGCTCTAACCAATTTTGCTGCTTCTTCTCCTGATGTACCTGTTGCTGATGTAGACTGTCTTGAAAAACATGTTCTGTTGTGGCCATAGGAGCTGTGGGAGCCAATGAGGCTGCCAATGTGGAAGGAACAATTGTTGAGATTGTTGGGATGTAATTTACAAATGTAGTGGCAATATCAATTTGCTTCAGTTGAATTAAAGTGTCAAATTCCTTCTCTGTCTCCCTCAACTGATCATTGAGTTTTAGGACTAAGTCCATCAACTCTTCATGTCTGTTTTGGTTTTCCAAGACTTCCTATGTCTGGGGATGCTGCAACTGAGGTATCTTCAATTATTTTTTAAGTGTTGAAATGTCATCATTCTTTTTCTTAATTAGTTGCTCTGTGGCTTCAATGTCTTGGGATCATGTCCCAATTCAATCACTAAGTCTTCCAAATACTTTATTCTTGTATCCTTGGCCTGTGAGGAGGCCTTCTCCAACTGATACTGAGTTGAGATGTTGGTCATTGAGTTCTGCAATTGATGGGAAACTATGGCTTTATCCGTAAGGGTGGAGTAAATCATCTCTCTAGCCTGTTTGTGAAATTCAATTTGGTCAATGGAATGAATATCCCTTTCCAATACCTCAAAATCAATCTTTTTATAATTTATTGATGTCCTTGGTGGTTGCACATTTGGCTTTATGAAAGACATTTGCATCTTTCCCTCTTTGATGTCAAAAGTTGACATCAACCTGGATTAATTGGTAGGTGTAATCATTAAATACTGTGCATAATATTGGGCCTTTAGTTTTTCATTTCTCATCTTGATTTCTTTAAACCTGTGCTTTATGTCCTTATCTTTGTCAGTAGGCCTACTGAATGAGAAGACTTATACAATGGGCTGCCTTTCCAACATTTAAGTTTGTGATGTGGATGGCTCCTGAGTTTCTCCAGATGGAGTTGTGCCTTTACTTTTGTCTAGCTCAGTATCAGTTACTTGTGTTGATTCCTTTGTCTCTTCCTATTCTGAAACAGGATTGAGCCTTGGTCTCTTGCTCTGATTGGCTTCATACTGCACATTTGAAGTGTCCATACGTGAGTTGGAGGCTTTCTCTCTTCTCCTTTTAGGATTCTTTTCCTCATTCTAAGGAGTCTGCATAACAGGGTGGGTGCTCATGGTTCATTCTTGTTGTTCAAGTACCTGTAGAAATGAGATTTCATCAATCTATCTTTCTAAATTAATCATGGCATTCTCAACATCTACCTTTGTGGTATCCCTGTCTACAAGAGTGTTTTCCAACCACTCAGATTGATTGGCATATCTTTCTATCTCTGGTATTGGGTGATGAATGTAAGGTCCCAATTTGACCTTTTGTCTAAGTTTGATCATAAACCCTTGAGGGTCATATCTCCACATGAAACTATTTGGAAATTTCATCTGTTGCAGAATCAGATCTGCCTCCTGCCCTGCTTCCCTAGAATTGCAAATGAAAGGGCCTAATTGGTTTTTTACTCTAAATTGTGTTCTTTTCTTGGCTGATACAAAATTGACTTCATTAGAGTTCATTATTTTCCTATAGTACTCTAGAGCAAATAACCTCATGGGGAGGTATTTGGGGAGTTTGTATGGGGCAAGCTAGCACCCATAGATTCTTATTTCTATGTGGTTTTGGTAAAGGTACCAATCTCCCACTTTACTTTTCTTGGACAACTCGAGGACTCTTTTGATATCTTGACTTATTCTGGGTGGAGCGATCCCTGTTTGCATGGTCATGACTGGATGGACAAAAGAATCAATGAAATATTTATAAGTGTATGGTGATGAATATTTATGAAAAAGTGGTGTCCAAAATATGACAGACCTGGGCTGGCCTCTGGAATCAAGCTTCTGGAGGGTAAAGGGAAATTTGTCTGACTGGTAATATAGAAACATATGGTAAAGTACAGATGAGTACTTGAACACTCTCACATTGTGCATTCTGGTAAATTGTTCATGCATCCTCTCAGCTATGAACTGGGCATAATTGTATACAATAGCAGGAGGCTTTCCTAGGGTGAAAATGGACATGAAGGCTAGGATAAGCTCATCGAAAAATTCATCATTGGTGCAGCCCAAAATAAATGATATCATAGTCACAATATGCTTTCCCCTTTCAGAGAAAATAGCAGAAACATATGGAGGGGCATCTTTAGGAATGTGCTTGTCTTCAATAATGAAAGTTTGGAATAATTGGGCCAATTTTGATGGACTCAACTTGGTGTACTAGTCTAACAAATCTCCAATTGAGAGTGGGGTTAGGCTTGGACCTGGTTGGAATTGTAACATCTCATTGATTGATTCAGTTGTGATGGTAAACAAGACTTTCTGGTTAGGGGACATTATAGCTCTCTGGCTGGGAATGTAACAGGCATGGCACATATGGACAATTTTAAGAAAAACATGTACTTGGGGAAATTGGTATTTGGGAAAATTAGATTCCCAAAGACCAATGTCATCAGAATGGTTCAAATATCTATCCCTACTCAAACAATGAAGTTTGAGCAGGACCTCATATGCACTAGTATCTCTGATTTGGAAATCCCTGTCTGCCAGGGGAAGGTGATCTAGGTCCAGATGGGGAGTTGTGAGAGATCTGACATCCATGGCAACAGGGGCAGCTATAATTTAGTTCTTATGGATTTGAATTTGGCAGTGTAGGGTTGTATCATAGGGTTAGAAGGAAATTTGGAAACCTTAAGAAGGGCTTGGGTATGTGGTTTGAATTTTAAAGTAATTAATTAATTTGCTTAATTAAAATACTTTTAAATACATAACATTTTCAAATTCGAAGGGTGGCTGGTAATTCCTTCACAAATACTTGGAGTTTAGGTGAATTGACTTCAAACTGGTGTCTTGGACAATGACAAAAGTTTGAAAGGGCTCTGAAAGCTTTGAAGGTGGTCTCCTTAGCTTCTTTAAGGACTGAAATGGGGCTTAATTGGTAGTTTTCAGGTTTGTAGGAGACACACTGATTCCAGAGGTTCACAAAGAAAAGGAGCGAAAAAGGTGAAAAAGGGCTTCTCGGCCTTTTTATGGAGCACCAGTCATTTTTTGGTGGGTAATTTATGAATGAACAGTAGATGGTTTATTGGGTTGAGTGGGGAGGCGGTTTCCCAGGCCATCGCACCGCTTATGAGGGTCAGGCAGTATTTCAGAGGGGTCACTCGATCTCCTCCATCGATTGACATGTAGCATTTGGGGGTCCGGGGAAAACCACCTTATCGAGTGGGTAAAGGTCGGTCGTTGGGTGTAGCCGATATGGCTGTGGACCGTCGGATGAGGGAGATGGTGATCGGATGGCAGTCGGGCGAGGGAGGTGTGCAGGTGATAAGAGTATGGGTTTCGGCAGGGTCCAAGGCTTTACACTTCAGTGGTTTGGGATTAATTAAGACTTAATCATGGATTTAATTGATCGGGCGGGGTTTAATGACGAGATTTATCTGTTTTGTTGGGATATGGGGTAAATGGTATAGTTTATATTTAAAACTAAGGGTTGGGATATTTATATAGGGTATTTAATTAATATACGGAAACATGTATAGGGGGATTTATATAATAAAGTTAAAAATTAATATGAAATGAGCGGAGTGAGCATACCCTAAGCATAAATGTAAAATGTGATCATTTTATTCACATATATTTCATACTTAGGATAAAACACTTTTATGGGTCTTTTGAGCGAAATAGAATTTAACTTGAGAGTTTTTTACTTTTCCTAGGCAAATGAAGTTTATCCTTAGGAAAAGCGGTTTTATTAGGGTAGTGAGGGGGGATGACTTTTATGAAGGGGATTCTAACAATTGATGTCCATAAGTCATTAAGCTGAGGGTCCAGTCCCACCAAAAGTCAGAGAAATGCTCTAAGCCTCTTTGACTTGAAGGATTTAAAGTGCTAGAATATACTTGTGGATAGGAAATTAGTAAGTAAGGGGAAAAATGAATGAGGGGGAGTTAATCACTCTAACTTGTAAACCTTTGTTTTTGCTTCCATAACTGATCATACATATTGAAATATGTGTCTAAGCATGATGCATGTTTTTTGATCCAATAAACTTTATACTTCAGCAACCTTTCTTCTACTTACCCTACCATTTTTTCTTCATTTTATTTGGGTGCATTTAAGCTAGAAAACCATTATCCTACCTTTTCTTTTATAAGACAAACTATCTACTTATAACCTTATATCATCCAAGGGCTCAGATTAAACTGATGAGCTCCTTTTATTTTCTCTACCTATCTAATGATCTGCTAAGATTAAACTGTTTGGCCAGATTTTATTCTCTAACTATAAACATAAAATTCAAAGTATGAAATAACCAAGATTAAAAAGTTTGATTACCATGGATTGTGGCATGAATAACAAGTTGCACACAATCATTATTATGCATTAAAGTAAATAGTAGTGGCATTTAGACTTGCACACTTTCATGGTCTCTTTTTGTTGTTGGGGTTCATATATTTTCATTTGTTGACCTTCTCTTATTCTTTTTGTCCTTTGATATTTATTTTAGGACATACCCTCTTTACATTTTTTAAATTTTTAATATGGAAAATATTTCAGAAATCAAAGGTATGTACAATATTACAAGGCTTAACCTTAGTCATTCAAAATTGACTCCTATTGGTATAGTAACCTAACACAGACCAAAAAGAGACTTTTTAGGATTCAAGGAAACACCAAATTTTCTACATTCTCAAAAACAATTTTGAAATGAAACAAATGATCTTTATTTGTTTTAGAAAACATGGTGATGTCATCCATACATATCACAATGAATCTATCCTTTTCATCTGCAAAATCTATGTCCATTACTCTTTGAAAATTTTCCTCTGCATTCATAATCCCAAAAGGCATCTTTACATACATGAAAGTTCCCGATGGTGTTATGAAGGTTGTTTTATCTTGATCATCTTGATGCACTAAAATCTGGTTGTAACCTAAAAACCCATCAAGCAATGAAATTCTACTAGAACCAACTATCCTTTGTAGACTATGATCCATCTTCAGTAAGGAGTAATTATCTTTGAGAGAAACTTTATTAAGATTTCAGAAATCCACACATAACCTTATTTCTCCAGTTTTTTCCCTCACTGGTACTAGATTTGATAACCATTTAGAAAATCTCAAAGGTACAATAATCTTAGCATAAAAAAACTTCGTTACCTTTCTTTCAATTAAAGGTAGCAAGACAAGATTCACTATCCTTAGCTTTTGTTTCAAAGGTTTTTGGTCCTCACTGATAGGATTTGTATGTTGAATAATATTGGTATCATAGGCCTTAAAGTCTTCATATCCCCATGCAAACATCAGAGTATTCTCTCAATAAATCAATGTATTTTTTTTCTCTTCAGGAGGTAAAGACTTAGAAAGTTTCACAATCTTTGGATTGTCTTTAGTCCCTATATTAGAATCCTTCACTTCAACTCCCACATGTTGAATTTTGGGATTTTGAGCCACATCATTAAAATCAGATAATTCTTCAAGTGGTACCAAACCTCTTGGTATTACATTATCCAACTGCGGGACTTCAAGCTCTACTTCATGTTCATTAGAATTATCATTGATTTGATTCAAAATAGTTTCTTGTCCATCATCTTCAGTAATACTTTCTATATCAATATGCAAATTTTCAAACTCCCCCTTTAATTGCAAAAAATTGTCTAACTGTTTGTCATTGTCAACACTTGCTAGTACCTTATGTTACCCGGAACAGCATGTCTATGTTTCACCTCAATCTAATATTTCTTATTTGGGAGGAAATGAATTTTACATGTACTTGTTGATTAGCCAATGCATCAGCAAACACATTTTGATTTCTAGGAATCAAAGACAACTTATACTCTGGAAAACATTGCAAAAACTCTAAGACAACATTTTTGTATGCCCTTAATCTAGGATTCTTAGATGAATACTCACCTTTGATTTGATTTATGATGAGTTTTGAATCTCCATGGATTGAAATTCTTTTGGCTCCTGATCTCTTCAATAACTAAAACCCCAAAATAAGTGCCTCATATTCAGCCACATTATTGGTGCATTGGAATGCAATATTGTAGGAATATGTATGTGATCTACCTGAGTTTGTGTCTAAGATCCATACACCAGCCCCTACTCCTTTCTTGTTATCTGCCCCATCAAAATCCATACGCCAAATGCCTTCATCATTATCATTCTCTTTTTTCTCATCTTTCAACTTCATATCCTCTATTTTATTTGTTTGATTTTCTATATCTAACACTTCTTCCTCTAAACATATGTCATTATATAAAATGAAAGCATCCATGGATAGAATAAAGTGGGTAATTATTGCATTTGTCTTGGCTGCTACCATATATTTGATCAGAGTCTCCCTATATAACCTCCTTTGTTGTCCAAAAATAGGATAGTTGCATATGTCATATCCATTTGTAAGGTGCCCTACAACTTTTCTCCCCAAGATCTTAACAATAGCATTCCATATTTTATAGGTATATCAACCAAAAAAATATCCATGACTACACTTTTTACTGGGATTTGGGTAAGGGTTACACATAAATCCTTAATCAAACCTAAGCATCTTACTCTGCATCAAAAGAGAAAATGTCTTTATATGGTTTGGGTATATCTAATCTGAGTTTCTCCATAATCACTTTGGGCATAAGATTATGTGAAGCACCTAAATCCAGCATGGCATTGTGCAAAATGAAATCATGAATGTTATGACTAACATAAAATAGTGGCGCATTACCATCTTGTGATTTTCCCTCAACTTTTGGTCCAAGTAGCAATTTAGGTTGATCATCACTTATGTTTACAATATATATTCCCTCCTCTATCTTTAGAGATTTTATAACTTGACTTCTATATACATCCTTTTTCATTAATTCAGTCAGAGGAACATAAATTTTAACCTTTGACAACTCATTTTCAATGTTAAAATAAGGTTGAGGCTTGTCTACCTCTATTATAGTTGGATCATGTTTTTGAGGGATTTCCTTTGGAGGGTCAACCTTTGCTTGACTTGTTGAAGGTGTATCAATTTGGATCTTTTTAGGAGGATTTGTTGCAGGTTTCCTACTTCTTAGATTATATCGTTTATGCACTTCCATAATGGCAGTTTGATAGCCCTTTTTGTAATCCTCTGATTTTGTAGGCATCACACCTTGTTGTGCTAATAAGAAAAAATATTGTTCCTCTTTGGTCAAGAAAACAATATCAATTTCTCCATCACCGAAGAGATTGATCTGATTCTCTTATGGATCATATCTTGTCTCCTTTTCTTCATTGGCATAATTTTCTTGAAAAGGAGGTCTAATTTGTTGTTGATCTGCATGGTTCTGTAGCTCTCTTTGTTTAATCTGGGGTTGTTGTCTTCTAAATTTTGGATTCCTGATCTGAGGTCCCCCTTGTGGTTCTTTAGGTGCAACTGTATCTGTCAAAGTGATTATTTCCATCATTCTTTCCATAGCTTTAACCAAAGTGTCTAGTTTCACATCTGATGACGAAGAAGGTTCTTCTTTAATAATCACTCTCTTTACAACCCTCAATTTTGCTTTCTTGGCCAACAGATTGGCCTCTACACTAACAACATTATTTTTCATCTCTTCTAAAGTGGTTGGATTTTTGTCTCTCAACTGATATGCTATGTCAACATCAAAACCATCTGGATGTCAAAGTAAATCCAATCCTAGAGGGGGCTTTATTTCTATTGGAATTGAATTATAAAGGTTGTTAAATCTATCTGAATAATCTTGAACTGACTCTCCTGGAGCTCTTCTTAAACTTTCATATTCTGCAATAATTTGAAGTGGGTTATTTTTAACCTCCCAACGAGAAAGAAAAACTTGATGAAATTGTTGCAAGTTGGCAATACTGCCTGCTGCTAATCCCTTATACCATCTTCTTGCTTCACCAGTCAAACTTTGAGCAAACAAACTTATTCGAACATAATCATCATCAAACTCTTCTAGGTTTGCAAAATCATTCATCTTATCAATGTGTTATTAGCTGTAGTGGGCCAAGTGCCATCGAATTGTGGTATAAGTTGTGAATAATTCAGTGGCATAGAATTTAGTGGTTGTAGCAAAACCAAAGGGGCATAACGAGCTGCCATGATTGGAATATGAGAGGAAGATGAAATTGTAGTTGTGATTGATGTTAGGGGTGGTAAAGGAGGTGGGATTGTATCATGTTGAGTTGCTAGAAAATGAGTATGAATGAGAGATTTGATGGGGATAGTAGGAAAAGGGAAAACCAAAGGGGGAGTCAATGAAGAATTAGAAGAATAAATAGTAGTTTGTTGAACTATGAATGGTTTTTTAGCAGCTTGATTCAATTGGGTTATTATATCTTCAAGCTTTTCAATCTGATATTCAGTGTCTTTATCAGAATCTGAAATAATAGGCTTTTGTGCTGACATATATGGTTTCAAAATGGATTCATCGAAGACTGTTTTTGGGACAATTTTTTTTATTTGGTTCTAAATATGCTAAATTCAAAGGACATATCAGAATCAATATCCTCAAGTGTTGGAAAACTTTCATGGAGTGAGTGACCTGAGTAGAGCGATATTTCTTACTTGAGTTTCTCGAAGGTTATTTTCTTAATCAATTCTCAGGATCATTCACAACTTCAGGAGGATGAGAACCTAGATGTGATCTAGTATAAATATTTTTAGGAGCCAGATTTCCAAAGGAACTTGTCACCATTGGGTAAAGAACACAACTTCTGAGTGAAGAACTCAGCCTAAAGGTTTCCTAACTCACTATCACCCACAGGAAATAGGTTTAAGCTTTTGAAATCAAAGTTACTAGGGAAGAGGATCCCCGGTATGGTCACCAGAATGTTAGCACTCAGTAGTTTTCCTAGGTTAAAGAGGAAATTGTTGAGGTAACCACAAATCACTTTTAAAGTTGGGATCTAGCTGTTCCAGCTTCATAGAGGGCTCTCTTTGTATGATTTTTAATCTTAGTGTTTAGATCTTAGGCTAGGTATGAAAGTTCAATGATAGGATTTTTAAAGTTTTGGTTGTAAAGTGAAAGAAAAGTCCATTGGGCATAGAGTCATAAAATCTTCAGTAACCAATTAAAATAAAAAGAGGAGATGAAACAAGGCGAGGTATGCAAACTCCTGGATCTCGTAGAGATATTGTGGTGTGGATGGGATGAATAAGAATTAGAAGAGCATACACGGATTAATTATATTCTTAATATCAAAAAGAAAACTTTTAAGATTGTTTGAACAAGCCAGAGGAGAGTACCATAAGTAAATTCAACTCTTAATCTTCTTGCAACAACCAGGAAGGAAAATCCATGTGAAACTTGAAAGAAAAACTAATTTACAAAGAGGGAAACATCACCATTTACTTGACACAAGAATCCTAAAACTAAACTGCCTCTGTATTACTGAATTGATTACTTCAAAATATATTGTTTACAATCACAAAAAAAATATTTTCTTCTTACATAATCCAACCCTTTCTAAAACAAATTACAAAATGTTTATAGAGTTGTCTTGAATTAATTCGAATTTCAAAATAAAATTTATTACAAATAATATCTACTGAAATAATATAGATATTTCGAAAATAGAACTAAGTAATAGGAAATCTAGACTATTTTTGATGTTTTGTTCACACTTTGAGGAGAATCATTGCTAACTTTAGCTGTTTTTGTGCTTATGTTTGACTGCTCCCTAATTTGAAGGATTCTTATTTACCCTTATTTAATGAGATCCAACCATTTATCCCACTGCTCTTCACTAGGAATGGATAAATTTACCATGCTCCAAAATCTCTCATATACTTCTATATATGTCTGAAAAGTTGGATTATTGCGAAATGGATGGTGGGCTTCATGCTAAATGTAAAGGTTGTTTTTTAGTCCTTCTAGGAAATCTTCTCCAATTATTGTACCTCTGACCTTGGTGAATTTGGAAGTATCTGTAGCTATGTTTCTTAATTAGTCTTTATAGTTCTCTAATGGAAGAAATTTTCCATTAGAGGCTTTCAGAGCTGGAAGTCCTTTTTCCTGCAATACATTAAATTTTCTGTTAAATCTTTTCACCTATAACTCCAACTCTTTTCATTTGTTCAGTTGTATCATGAGGTTCTTCTTTGCCAAAACTCTCTTCACTTCCATAATTGGGTCTGTTCCGTCTTGAATCTGGACTTCTTCTAGCTCATCTCTAGTCTTTGAATTCGACATCTTAATAATTTTGTGTGCTTCCCCTGGTTTGTGCTCAATTTTAGCTTTGTTTGCTCAGTGGTTGTTTTTCCAACCCTTTGTACTAACTCCTCCTGCTCAAAATAATTTTAAATGATGGCCACAATTCTATAATATTGGCATTGATGTTATTCCATATACTTTGCTTGGCCTCTACCAACATTTGAGTTGTCAAAGGTTGATTCTCATATTTTTCAGTTTGTACCTTTGCCAGATATGCATTATGAGCTTTGATTTTGTTTTCCTCCATCTTTTTCAGTGTTGTTATTAACCTATCTTTCTCCTTGTTTGTTATTGATAGTTCTCCCAAAGCTTTGACTATATTTTCTGAAGAAACTACAATGGATGTTTCTGTTAGTTGTTGTACTTCCTGATGTGTTGATGTGCCTGTAGCTGCTAATTGTTCCTTTTCTTAAATTCAAAAAGAGTCAAGGGATCTCTACTTGAATGGTTCATGAGGCACAATACTTGCTAAGGTTTTGCAAATGGGGTAGCAAGCAAAGTGGGATTGATTGTGGGGAAAAACTCCACAGTTAAGCGCGCTTGAGCCAGAGGAGTTCTGGGATGGGTGACCTCCTGGGAAGTCCTGGTTCCCGGGTGCAAGCCCCGGAAGTGATGATTGATGCTATGTGATTCGTTCTCCACATTTCACTAGTTTCAATCCCACTTCTTCACCCCTGTGAGCATCACCCGATGCAATGAGTGCTAAGTGAACTATTCAAAAATCATGAGAAATTAGTCAGTTACGACTACCTCTCATGGAAATGGTCATACGTGAATGACTTACTTAACGCAGTTGAATCCCAAAATGATATCTAATATAATGCACTGCGTAAACCCCCATACTTATGTTCCTTCTCTTTTAATAGTACCTTCATGTCTGCCTCCATTTTTTGAATTTGAACATTATGTTCAACTATTAATCTAACAATTTTTCCTTTTCTATCTCCATATTAGTTACTTCTTTGGCATGACGGTGCTATGCGGTTAGAAGCTTGAGTTGTTTCCTCGGAGCTTGAATATTTGTCTCTTTATTTTTAATTATCTCCTCAATTGCTTTCATGTTACTAAGATCATATCCTAGCTTAATCACTAAATATTCCAAATTTTTGGTTCTAGTATCTTTGGCCAAAGATGACATTCGTTCTATCTTTAGTTGTGAATGCATATTACTCAAGGAGGCCTGCAGTTTTGAGGTAGCCATGGTTGAACTTGTAAGTGTTAAATAAATCATTTCACCTGCATGTTTATGCAAATCAATTTGATCGATTGCATGGACATTTTTGGTATCAAAAGAAAACACTAAAGCTTTGTAGTCTTCTGCACTTTTGGGGACTGGAACTACGGGTTCCAAGAAGGCCAATTGGAATTGTCCCTTCTCAGTGTCAAGTGCAGACAACAACCTATGTTCAGTAGTAGCAGTTTGCTTCTAGAACTTTGAATATGTTGTAGCCTTTAATGCTCCATTCTTTCTCTTGATCTCCCTGTATCTAGAAAAAAATATTCTGTTGTGTTGAAATCTGAGATGTAGAAGACATATGTGACTCAGTTGTCTCCTCAACATATGAGAATGAAGTAATATGAATACTTATCAAAACCACTATGGTTTTCTCCTGTAAGAAATTTTATTTTAAGGATTCCTCTTGAATGTTTATTATCTGAGCATCACTTTTAGTATCAGTTTTGGTATTGGTCTGTGGATTTTTCATTCTCCTCTTGAACACACAAAAGTCTACAACTTGAGCTTCTAAATTTGTAGGGCACATACTTTCCCTTAGTCTCTTGATTTCTTTGTCCTTTGCAATAGGAGTTGGTAGAGATGATTGATTGACAATTTGCTCTGTAGCCTCCTGTAGTATGTTCTCTGTCCATTGTTCCCGATTGGCATACTTCTCTATTTCTGGCCTAGGTGTACGTGCATATGGCATGTCCTTCTGCTCAACTATTAGTCTTGAAAATATCCCTAATGGATCATAAGACCATGTGAAGCTTAGCTTAAATTTCATTTGCTTTAGTATTTCATCCACTTCCTTTACTACTGCTCTGGTATTTACAATATATGGCCCAACATGTGCCTTTAATTTAAATTGTGCCTTCTTTTTTCTTGATACAAAATTTAGTTCATTCATGTTTAACATCTTCCTAATGTATTCCAAAGCAAAAATCCTTACTAGTAAAAATATTGTTAATCTATAGGGAGGAATCTCACACCCATAGATTCAAATATATGTATAGTCCTGGTAGAGATACTAGTCTCCAACTTTATCTTGTTATGGAAGATGCAAAACCTTCTTGATCTCCGCGAAATCCTTGGTATAATATCGTTACTAAGAAGACACAAGGATGCATGTAAAAATTGATCTACAAAATTTGTGAATGAATAATCTTTTGAATTCCTTCTAACTAAAGAAGTCCATTGAATGACTGATAATGGACTTCCCTTATCATCCATCTTTTGTAACTAGAACTTGAACCTGTCTGCTTGGTAGAATGACATCAAATATATTAATACTGATTGGTGTTTGAATGCACCTTCAACCTTATATTTCATAAATTGCTCATGAATAACATCTGACAAGTATTGACTATAATTGAAAATGAGTGATGGCTTCTGACCAACTGAAAATACTGACAAGAAACAAAAATAAAAATAAAAAAACTATTTTGGAATTGATTTGCATTAGTTTTTCTTGATGAAATTAGTGCATTAGAGAATTTGTTATAGTTTCTCTTAGTGATCAATTTTTTGTATTGTTGGAAGTAAATGGAAACTCTCTCCTTACTTTAGTTAGGATTCATCGAA
>APFE030118957.1:18726-38943 GCA_000404065.3 Pinus taeda | reverse complement strand
TGACTTTTGGGTGATCCCTAAATCCAATGGCTGAAATAGATTTAGATCAATGGCTGAGATTAAATGCTCATTTAAATCTCACTTTCTATTTTTTAATTCACCCCACTTTAATAAAGACCCACTTAGTCATTTATTTCCAAAGTCACTATTCCTTTCTAATTTTTCATTGACTTTATAAAAGTCACTTTAAAATTAGACTTAGTAACTTTATCACTTAAAGTCACTTTTAAATTAGATTTTAACTTTATAAAAATTATAAAGTCACTTTAGGAGAAAAATTAAAATCTTTTGGACACTTTTCCCTAGGCCAAAGATCAAAGCCTAAGGGAACCACCTGTCCTCCGGTACCAAATTTCAACATCCAAATCTAGCATGCCATAATAAACTTGATGGAAGTGTACCTTCTTCATAATGAGAATTGTATGAGAAATATTGTGCACGAGCGGAGGTACCTTGCAGCTTGATAAGCCTTTCTTCCTCTATTCGCCTCATGACAAGTGAGTGGTCAGATGCTTTTCTCACCTCAAGCTTGCCATCAAACATATGAATGGAGTGACCTTGCTGGCGGATGTGAACCAAGGACAGCAAGTTTCTCTTCAGCTGTGGGAGATATAGAACATGATGCAGAAGAAAGTCTGAAAGACCAGGCAATTTAACCCTGATTGTGCCAAGCCCTGATGGCTTGATTTTTGATTGGTCTACAAAGTATACTGATCCATCAACATTGTCAGTAAATTCTTCAAAAAAATATTTTCTATGAGTCATGTGGCAAGTTGCTCCTGAATCAAGCAACCAATCATTTTTCCAAGAAGCAAGCGAAGCATTAAATAAATCTTCATTTACTCCAATATTACATTGTGCCACAACATAGTGAGCGGATTCAAGTGCTTTACCTTTGTCTGTATCATCAGTTTTACCTTCGGGTTGATTTCTTTGCTGCTCAATTTTATCCCAAGGTAACTTGCATGTAGAGGCATCATGCGATCCATTTCTTTTGCAGGGTATGCAGTGCAAATCTGCCTTTTCTCCTTAAGAGTGTCTGCCCCCTCTGCCTCTGAAATCTCTTCCACCTCTTCCTCTGGAAGAATCTTGAGCAAGAGTTGTCTTCTTTTCCAAACCCTTCTCTTTTTCAACAAACTTCTCCATCATATAATTTGAACTGAGCCCAAAGAATAATTACAATATTCATAGCAAAACACTAATAGTAATTTGCTATGTCTTTACAAAATGGAATCAACTGCAAGCTCTCAATATTCATATATCATGCAATATATATTCCACATATTATACCATGGCATGTCATATTTATGCACATCATAAGGAGAACTCCACACTTCATAAGAAGAATTCCACGCAGAAATTATGAATCCAACATTAAAAAGGCACCAAGCACCAAGCACGGTCACCAAGCTCAGGGTAAATACACAAAATTTTACAGCGTAAATACCAACAGCGTCCCCATTATCCTATTATCGCCATGCAGTTAATTCATACCGTGGATTGAACACGCGACCTTCGGGTTGCCATCACAGCATATTCACCATTGCACCACACAGTTAATTCATATCGTGGATTGAACACGCGACCTCCAGGTTGCCATCAAAGCATATTCACCATAAACTTCGCCAGCAAGCAATATTCCAGTCAATACTCAGAGTATTAAAAACACACATAATAAATCAAGACCACATAGTATTATAAACCAGGAGCGGGACTGCATATATAAACCGAGATGTGGAGCATTATATTAGAGGTGGAGCGGGATCAGTAGCAGAGTATAGAAGCATTTATGGCTGGAATGAATATGAATAAAAAACTGCAGTGTGGTTCTGCTGCGTAGTGGGAGACCTGTGTGAGGCACCCGCTGTGGAGTCGAGTAAATGTATGGGTAGCGTAAACATGATACGAAGCAGTGTAAATGTATGGGCAGCGTTAACAGATACCAGCAGCGTAAACAATGTAAATGTATGAGCAGCGAATACCACAGCGTAAACAGATATATTGAACTTTTCAAGAAGTTCACTGATGCTACAAGTACAAACTTACAATTTGTCATTGATGATATTACCAGTCAAGATTCATCTGTTGTCGAAGTAACATGGCACCTAGAGTGGAGATGAAAACCTTTTCCATTCAGCCGAGGATGCAGCTTTTATCGCTGTGAGATATTTAATGGGAAACAACAGATTATCTATGGCAGAGATAGTCTCCGCTGTCCTTGCCGCTTCTACAAGAACGGAGATTGCTCTGTCACCGCGTTATGCATTGGAGATTGTGAGGGAGTTCTATTCTAGGATCAATAACCATGAACCAGAGCAGCCCCGTGGAAACCTGCGAGGTGGCACCCCCCAGATCGAAGCTCATCTCCACGAAACCACCAGAATCAACGCTCGCTCGCTTCTCTCTGCCTGCCTCCAACGCCTACGACTGACAAATCCTCGAACGCCTCTGACAACATCCAGAAGTTTTTAACAGATGTTGGGATATTTCAGAAGGTGAGCAGCACAGCGTATGGTGAAAATAAATAATGAATAAAAATAGTCAGAGAAGAGGGCGCAGAAAAATGGTTATGGCAGAGAACCCAGAGAAAATATGGCAGAAAAACTGATACAAGGAGTTACAACTAATTTTAGGAACCTGGGAGCTCTAGTACCATGTCAAGCCACGCAGTAACTCCTCAAAACAATTCGTATATTATTCCCTCAGGATCGTCTTTATTATATACATGAGGGAGAGACTATTCACTTCATCTCCTAATGACTGTTCATATTTCTTATTATTTATTTACATTAATTACATTCATCCAATCCTAATGATTCGGTGTCAACACTTGCTCTTTTTAAAGAGTTGGCCATTTCCTTAATGACCTGCATTCCTTCAATCATTGAAGATGTCCCAAGAATGATTGTTATCATCATTAAGTGATGTGTCCCTACCATTCAGACACTCCCTCACATAATGGCTGAACTTATTGCAAGCAAGGCATCTGCCTTTCCTTCCACCCTTAGATCCGGACTTCCCATTAAAGTGATCTTTAGGTAGGCCATCAAAAGCTTCACCTTCACCCTTGGGGAATTTGAAGAGGGATGAGGAATCCATTCGTCCTTTTGTCCTTTCCAACTGTCTTCGGTGATTGCTCTTTCACTCTTACTTGGGCTTTGTCTTCAGCTCAGTTCTGATACCATGTTAATTTTAGGTATGTTCCATGCTTAGAGCAATTTTTTTCAATTAGCTCAATATCTTTTCCATATTAGCAATCCCATCAGCATAATAGTAAATTGCAGATAGAACATAAACATAAATCGTAGAAGACAAGCCAAGACAAGAGGACACAAAATGTGGCACTAGCCAAGGACAAACCCCAATGTGGGGAAACCCTTGATCAATTCTTCTTATATGTTCTTCAATAGTTCAGTAGAGAGAGAGATAGTACATATACATCAGAAGTCTACATATTGACTTATCTAAATAAGAGCAGAGATCTTCTCTAAAAAGATAGCATGAGAGGCAGTTGATCTAAGCTAAGTAGAACGCATACTACTTCCACTGATCCAAGGTGACTCCATCACCATGCGCTCCTCACTGTGTTGCACCTCACTGTGCTGCACTCAATCATCATGTTGTACCTGACACTATGTTGCACCCAATCATCACTATACTGCATCTCTTCATGTTGCACTATGTTGAGCTCTTCATTGCACTATGCTGCACCCAAATGCATGTTACAATACATCATCATCCTACTGCTGCAATACATTCTTGCTTCTACTATACATCCATGCCCAGCATTACCATGTTGTACCATTGTGCTGCATCATACTGCACCATGTTGCCTTCATCATGCTACCACCTATCACATTATTATGTTGTTGTACTCACTGTGCACTATGCAGCGCCATTATTATGTTGCATATACCATCCTTAGCTACTTGCTATGGCTTGCAGCCTAGCAAAGCAACTAGGTTATAGTTCAAGTTCAAACAAATAACTTCTCCCTCAATATAGAAATACTAACAATGCACAATGAAAATAAATTATAAAATTATAAATGTTTAAAGTTTTAAACTTTAAACTTTAAACCATATTGATGTTCCACTTCCAACTATGAACATTGAATACTGAATAATATAAAAGTCAAGTCTGATACATCAGTGACAACGTTCCGTTCAATGAAGGAGCAGACAGAAGGTTGCTTGGTGATGCAATGGTAGCAGTGTTCAGTTCAACGAAGGAGCAAACAAAAAATGAAATGTGAAATGCACATAACGTAGACCGGGAAAGGCTGCCTGGCGATGGAAACAGTGTTTAGTTCAATGAAGGAGCAAACAAAAAATTAAATGTGAAATGCACATAACGTAAACCCTTCCCGGTCTGTCAACAAATATTAAAAATTACGATTTTTTGTTTATGAAACAAAAAATTGTGAATCTTTTCTAGGGAAACGACCCCCCAAGACCCCTCAAGATCCCTTTCGCCTAGGAAACAACCCCAAAAATGGAGGAAACGACCCCTTTAAAGTTTCCTCGCGTACCCTGTTTTTTGGGAGCTTGGGTAAACGTCCCCCTCTCGTCCCCAAGTCCCCGGAGCGCAAGGGTGCTAGGAAACTTGACCCCAGGTGGGGGGACATGACCTCATGGAACACTGGAGTTCAATAATCACAAATTTGTTGAGGCGATTATGATGTGTGTAAATGATATGTTCTTTAAGAAGGGGTTATCTTTAATTTTTATGTAAGATTACTTATAAGTAAAATAAACAATATATTTTTACCAAAAGTTTAGTAAGGATACTAACTTAAATATTAATTTTAAGAAAATAAATCATCAAATAAACCTAAAAGATATATTTAATATCTAAAATAAGCACTTAACCACTAATTACATGAGGACTTGGGGGTTTTTCTCAACTAGGGTTGTTAAACACAATGTTTGCATGTTCATATCTACGTACTTAGAAAGTTGTAGCTTCTTCAAATACCAAGTAGGTACATGTGTCCGAAGACTTTAATTTACAAATTCAACTATAAAGTTGAAGGCAAATGTTAATGAATTCTCTTAATTCTCCATTATGAACTTTTGAAATCCAAAAATAAAATTTAATTAATTATAATTATAATTATATATATATATATAATAATGGAATTTTGTTTTAACAAAGATAGATCTAATAACGAATATGAAATACAGTGAATATGCATTGTGATGATTTTCTTGTAAAAAATAAATTATATATAAAAATCTATATTATATAATTGACACACATAATTATCATATAATAAATTAATTAATTTAATTAAATATTAAAATTAGCTAACTAATAATTAAATTTTTATATTAAAATATAAATTCTAAGATATATAATGTTGTTACATTATAGATAATGCATAAATGTGCATACTCAAAATTAAAACAGAGGTAAACGTAACATATAAAAGCATAAACATCTATAATCCAAATTAAAAAATGAAGGTAAATGTAATGCAATAGATAAAAGCAGAAACGTCTATAATCCAAGAAATGAGGTAAAAAAAGATGACCACCTCTATACTCTAAATGTGTATATGGAAGGTAATAATATAGAAAAGAATCTAACCTTAGGTTAGAAATGTGTGTGTGAGGGACCAATATCAAAAAAATGTTATATTTGATTTGGATAATACTTTGTGTGGATAGTTTTTAACTTTTTAGCTGTAGAACTCATTCTGGACTCCATGTGTAGTGTGCGACGTACGGGTTAAGTCTGACATAATTTATTATTATACCCATTGAAAGAGGTATTGACAAGTCTGGTATATTATTATATCCATTGAAAGAGCTACTGACAAGAGCACTGGAGGTTGTCAAAGAAAAACATAAAAGAATAGGAATATTGGTTGTAGAGGAAGGTAATTGGTGAAACATTCAGATTTGAAGTTAACGTTTGTGAAAAGAAGATGGTCCAGATCGCTGACAAACTCGACGCTATTCAATTTGTTGAACACTGTTATTCTAATTTTGAAATTTCCAAACATGACAGAAGTTTTGGATCGATTTACCAGTTTTAGTTGTTATGTGTGATGATTGTGAAAACCGCTAATAAGACCCTAACAGTTGGGAAGCCCGTCTACTTCTAATATGTTGAATTAATTATTGCAAATGCAAATTCATATGAAGTTGTGAGTACTTTGAATCTGCTAGTTTTCATGCAATGATTGTCAGTTTGTGCAATAGAATATGATTTAGCCATTCTATTGACAAGTTAAAAAAACTATTAAAAAGCACTTCTAAGAATATTGTCAGTTGTTTGCATGTAAATTTGAACAGTAGTGTCAAACTAATACCAAGGTAACCTATCTCTACAGTACTAGAGGTACACTGGCTTTTAATCACTAGATTTCGTGTGGCATGATATTTGGAGAGGAGAGTTTAGTTAATGAAGTAATAAAATAATTCATACATATTAATATGGGATGGTGTACTTTTATGGCATTGGTAAATATTAAGGTGTGGCATGTGTAATTTTAACTGTGTGATTGTTTCTGTTTCCTTTAGTTGTTGATCTGTAATATGTTGAGCATCCACTAGTGTTTATTTTCAGTATTTACATTGTAAATAACTTGTTAAGTAAAATAACAAGTAGGTAGGAATAAATCAGATAAAGTGCATGGAGAGTTTTTAACTAAGTAAACTTAGAAACTTCAACATTTCGGTCCTCTAGTACAAATGATAACTCCATTAGAGTACTCCAAGCTAAGATACATTGTCCAGAAAGCATGCTAAAAGATTGAAACTAGAATATCCTATTTTTAGTTGATCCAAAAGTAGCTAAATCATTATTAAAAAAAATTGACCGTGGACAAATATCTATTTAATTGTTTTTCAAAACAAAACAAAAAAATCCTCAAGAAAGTTGTTAACAAAGAAAACCATTGACCAGTAAGACCTAATTAGAGTTTGAAGCAAGACCGATGAACACTAATCGAAAAAAATGAGAGGGAGTAAGAAAGAGAAGCAAAAAAAAACAACTTCCACAGTGACAATAGAGATCTTCTCAATGCCCAAAGTCCAAGTGGAAGTGCCTAATAGTGGAAAATTAAACTTAAACTATCCTCAACATGCAAGATAAGGAAATCTGGAGAAATATTCCTCCTATATCTTCTAGAACTGACTTGAGAAAAAAATTGGTACTGTACTTGCCAGAAAATAGCATAAACATAAACTACTATTCCCTTGTTTGGATGTCCTGTTTAAGATTTTAATAAAGCATAAGTAATAGGAGCTATAATAATCTCATTCAAGTGACCAATTATCAGAAGACCAGAAAGGTTATTCTTACATATTATCTATGAGAACATCAATAAAGATTATATTATTTAAGATGTGAGAGAAACTTTATTTAACACTTGATGGGGGCTCATAATCTGGATCATCAGAGCTGTCTTCCTCTGGTAAGTTATCAAGCCATGACATGTAAGATTGGCCATGAAAACCTCCAACCTTCGATCTTTGCCCTGAAATTGAGATACACGTCACCTACATGTGCAAAAAAAAGAAACCACCTACATCCTCTTCATATATGATTATTGGCAGAAACAAGACCAGATGAATGGTACATACTCTGAAATATTAGAGCTCTTTTTACAATATTCCTAGCATAAAGTTGTTGGCCAACTTTGCTGTCCATTTCCAGTAGCTTGCATCCTTTGTGATAAACATCAACAGCACCTTGATTCCCATCCAGATTAGATTCTAATGTTTTCATTTTCTCTTGTATTTCCAGTAGCATTTTGTAATTCAGTTGTTCATAGTCTCTGCAAATCAAAATGTAGCTTCAGTACTCATTAGTTACTAATTGCCAAAAAAGGAAAAGAAATTTCTGGATTTGGAGACACAGAAAGGGATGCATCAGGGAGACAGAATGTAAACCTGTATCTAATAAAAGAAAAGATAAGATGAAGAATGGCAATGGATACAAATGTTGTTCTAACATAAAATGTCTTTGAGGCAATCCAGCCTTGTTGTGAAAGATCACTGCCTTTAAAACGGGCTATGAAGAACTCAATGGCAAATGATATACAAAGTCCTACATGCAACAACCATGGTTAGACTCCTTTGCAAACAAGAAACTTTGATTGCAATTGAAAAAACTGTTCACCTACCAAAGTACAGAACAGATCTGACATTATTGGTTTGCTTTGTGCTTGTAAGCATATAGAGCACACACATTGTAATCAAGTAAAAGAAGATGGTCTTAATAGCTCGAGATTCAAGGAGAATGGCATTGTGCAGTGAAAATAACTTATCCAGAGCCATGAACATAGTGGCTTGCTTTGATTCAAATGCTTCCTGCAATCAAATTCAAAATATATATTCACATAGCTGCAATTGTTAACGATAATTAATAATATGCCTTTGTCAGTATTTGTTAGATTGCATTAAATTAAGGATGAATAAGAAACGAGATGAGATAACACCTGAGAGGACAAAATTGCAGAGGAGCTCTGTGCTAGGCGATTGTGAGTTGCCTGAAGTTCCTCTTGGTACGTAGTGAATTCATGCTGGTGCTGACGAGCATTTTCAGCAAGCTGTTCTACTGATAACCTACAGTTTTACAGTTTTATCTAGAGCTATTCATCAAGATCAGACACAAACATCAAAATCACAGACATCTTTAACTCATTATCTCAGTCACTGACAAGAATTAAGTCCCACAAAATAGCCATAACACACAAAATCATGTGTCCAAGTCTTCCATTTACTCCAAGAAATCTGGTAATAGATTACTGCATTCAAAACATATATGATATTATGTATTTGATGAGCTTTCATTGATATCAAGAATCTTAATCTACGCTTTCCACATTTGAACTCCTTTAAGGGAAAATATAGATACATAAACTATATGGCCTGCATGTATTTTTGAGCAAAAAGAGACTTGCAAATGCCTAGAAATAAACCTCACCTGCTTTGTTCAAATGCTTCAGCTTGAGTTTGTGTAAGAGTATCAAGGCCTTGCAAAGCAAGACTTTGGCCATCCAGTAACTGTTTCTGTTGACCTAATGACAAAGTCACTACGTTGCCAATGTCATCTGCTTTACTTTGAAGATTGTCTAACTGAGATGACATAGTACCAGCCACTTCTGAGATTTGCTTTTGTGTCTGTGAAGTCAATGTTTGAAGGAACCCTATGCCTTCTCCTAATCTTACATATGAGTTTTGAAGATCAGCCATACTAGTGTCCAAGGTCTTCTGCATATCAAACTGCTTTTCTTGCAACTTGGACTGAGAGCCAATTATCTGATGAGATTGCTCAAAAATGGAATTGGACTGATCTATAACATTTGCGATTTTATCTTCTACAACCTTTGACTTTTGAGCCAGCAGTTCTGCTTGAGATTCAATAGAGTCTAGGGAATTATGGATTTCATTAGAGTGCTCCAGCAGAGAATCTGACTGCTGCTCTATTTTATCCAATTTGTCCACTACCCAATGAGTGGATGACTTCAACTCATTCACAACCCTTTCTGTGTCTTGCTTGAATGCATGGCTCCTGCACACAGAAGTCTAAATGGTAAGCAACAAGAACTGGGACAGATTGCAAGACGAACAATTTGATCCATAATACATATTTTGCATATCCATCTAACATTTCTACTTCTGGTATACAAGGATAGCATAATAGGTATTACAATGTTTACAGCTGGGTTAAGCAGATATTTAGACAATGAATAATGAGGGAAGATCCACTTATATCTGTATTTTTCCTGTTTATGGGCCTACCCAATATATGAATCTTGACCTGGAAAAAGCACAGTAGGAACAGGAATGAAGAAAAATATGTTTGTCCCTGCATTTTATCAGTATATTTTTCAATTTAATAGATCAAATTTATTCTAATCCAATATAATAAAGTATTGAAACATTGTGTTGTTCCAATCAATGCCATTATGCAAAACTGGACAAAGAAGGTAAAATACTTGGCATTTGCAGGATTGTGATAGATCTGAAAATAATTTTAATTAAATTATCCTCTCACTAATGATTTTCCTTTGCTTTCTCTTGTAAAGAACACCCAGAAAACTTGTTCCAATTTAGAGGTACTGACAGACAAATGTATGGTAACTTGTCAATCCACAAAATCTTTTGATATAATTCTTTCCATTCCTTATGCTTCTTCCATAATATTTTGAGATCTCTCCAACATATTCTCGATCATTTGATTGACTTGATGGCTAGGAATCTTTTTGTATTTCCATATTGTTCTTTGCTAGGAAAGTTTGTACATTTTTTTCAATATAGTCTTGATCATGTGATTGACTTGATGGCTTGGAACTTTTTTTGTTTTTCCATATTGTTCATTTCTGGAAAAATTGAGCATTAAAGGCAAGAAGGTTGATCTCTCCTCTTATTTTTCTTATTCAAGGATACCTCCCTAAGCTAAATCTTCCCTTCTGAATCAGGCTCTTCAACTATTTGACTACATGATTTTATTTGTGGTGTGGATGTGGCCTTTAAGGGGTGATTTAGAATAATAGTTTCCTAAATTAGTGGACACTCTCCACTGGACATTAATCTCAATGCTCAGGAATCATGTTCCCCTCTAGGATCCAATCTATTTTTCACATTTTCAAATATTTTTTTCAAAATCAAATTGTCTGACAATTTTGGGATTTGTGTTTGTCAAAGGAGTTCTGCAGCTCTGCTAAGGAACTGTGTGCAGAACCTGTAATCTTCCTGAACCTTATTTGTTTCATATTAAATGGGAATAACATTTTCGTATGGATGTTTTATGTATACTCTTTCCAAATACATTGCTTCCATGTACACTCACTACTCTCTGCTATCTGTGTAAATTTGGCCAACTTTTCGTTTGTGTATAATCGGAGGAGTTAGCTGAGGCTCTACCTCTAATTTGTTTTATTGTAACGTACTTTCTACCTATCACCCCAGTTTCACATCAGGAGTACTACATTTTTTCACCAGATTCATTCCAGCATCTGAGCAGATTTCATGCATTATCTGAGATGATGCCTCAGCCTAAGGTCCCGTGATCAGTGTGCCATAATGAGGATTGCATTATGTGTCATGACCAACCAAAAGTGTGACCATGTGCCTTTTGTATTGTTGCTAGGCCATCCTTAGAGATCTATGTGAAGTGTTTTTCTCATCTAGGTGGTTTCTCTATACCCTTGTGGTTTGTCATTGTCAATCCTATTTGTGGGACAAGGGCCACCCTTAGTGTTGTTGAGAAATCTAGGGCAGCTAGATTAGGTGATTTCTCTTACTTTCATAACTGCTTGTGATGTATTTTTACTTGACTTGATTAGCATCTTCTTTCTCTTGATTATATTTAATGTTTTTATCATCAAACATATACCAATTCATAAATAACAATGAGACAAGAGGACACAAGATGTAGGCGATCAGCCACGGCCAAAACCACTCCACTTGAGAGGAAAACCCACAAGAATTCTTATCTTCTTATAGAATCTTCAAATGACGAATTCTAATACCTAAGACCCTTGACAAAGACCCCTCCAAGGCCAAGTCAACCTTTCTCCTTGATGATCTTTCTTTCCAGCGATTTCAACCCCAGTAGTATCTTCTACAACTTCAACCCAACAATTTCTGGAACTTCGACCTAGCAGTGTCTTCTGGAACTTCAAACCAGTAGTTTATTCTGGAACTTCAACCCAACAATTTCTTTTGGAACTTCAACCTAGCAGTTTCTCTACAACTTTGACCCCAGCAACTATCTAGCACTTCGACTTGCCCAGCAAATGTAGAAACCCTAACACGAGAAAGAGAGGCCCAAAACTTCGATCTTGCTCTTCTTCTTCTTTTTCATCCTTTTTTAGCTTCTACCTTGAGGAGATCGAACTTGCTTGACAGTATGTCCGAATGAGATCAAGTTCCTTCTTATATATAGCTTTTGAGGGGTATGAATTGTTATCTTTAGGCCCGTTGCTTCTTGTTTGACAAGGTCTTGGAGCGTATTTGACTCTATTTTTGACTCAAATAAATTTTCTTTACAATATGTAACATGCCCAAAAGGGTCTTCCATACATGACAATGACTCCATTGACTTGTAGACTCAATAATAAGACCTAGAAGCACTCAATGGGTGTTTGACCTAAAAATAAATTTCCCTTGAGCATGAAACTCATGCCTTAAAAATGACAATTGTAAATTTATTTTTCTTTTTACATCAAATAAATAAAATCATGATTACATATGTCATTATGAAGACCAAACCTAGTTACATATTTCAACACGTGTAGTGATTTGACTGTGAAAATTTAAGGTGGTGTACATACTCTATGACCCTTTGGATTTGAACCTTTGACCTCATCAAAGGAAACACATGTCCTTAAACATTAGTCTCTCAAGCGTGAAATCTTTTATATGTTTCATGCTACATGTTTTGTTGGAATTAATACCTCATTATTAAAGTGAGACTTTTGCATCTCTTAATTAATCATATAAAAGATTTACTTGGGCTCTCCTAATAATCATTGCATATCTAAGGGATATTTTTTATAGCTTTGCCACCCTTATGCTAAAGATGCATGAAATGGCCCTAATCCTTATCACTCTTGCAATTAAAGATCTCAACTCTTCTTAGAACCCTTTGGAAAACACTTTTTGCTATGTTGCACGGGGACCCATCCCCCCCAAAAATACTCATGTATCCTGCGTCCCTGCGTTCCGGGGACTTTTGGACCCTTGGGAAACGTCCCCAAATTGTTGGGGACTCCAATGGGGACTAGGGGACTTGCTGGTCGTTCCCAAGACGTTCCGAACAAATTTCAGGGATGTTCCAGACAGATTTCAAGGATGTCTTTGGCAGATTTCAAGGGGTTTTGGGGAAGATTTTAGGTGTGTTTTGGAGAGGTTTTAGGGCTAATCCAAGCACATAGCTTTAGTTTTGACAATCATGGGCATTGATGATTGAACAATGTGATCGTTTTTCCGATTCATTTTTTTTGGAATGCATTGAATTTAAATATTTTGTACAAATTGCAACTCAGAACATGGATTTTGTATGATGGGTTTCATTTTGGATTTCTAGTGATTTAGATATTGTATTTCAATGGCAAAATAACAAAAAGCAGCCTCCATGTCAAGAAAGCGGAAAATACAATGTTTTAAAAATTTTATCCTTGTGGTTATTTTTCTTGTTTTTTCACTTTTTGGAACATCTACACTTTTATATATTTAATGTGTGTTTTGAGGACTCATTCAAGTTTAGTGCTTCCACCATCCCAACCCCAAGCGTTGTGAAAACAATCTGATAGTAGTGAATTGGATTGCATACTAAATGTTTAAATAAATTCCTATTCAATCCCTTAATCTGAAATATGAATTTAATATTTAAAAAAACAAAAGTATTTTCTAGTGGTTTTCAACACAGCTGTAAAAGTTTGCAAAACCTATTGAAAAGGAAATGCATGTTATGTTTATCGTAGTCATCATTAACAAGAAATATGAGGAAAAAATTGCTAAAAGACAGTTCTATGTGATAGATTGTTCATGGACCTTATTACAAATTTAAAGTAGTTACACTTAAGGTTCTTAAAGCTAAAGCTCATGTCTAGTGGCCAATAATGGAATGTCATTCAACCATTTTTTAAATGTTTGAGATTTTAATTGGCGAGGGTAAGGGTTGTGCATAATACTATAAAGTATAGCTTGTTATAACTTATGCTTACAAGTTTGAAACAACTACAAATGCTATATATATATATGTGTGTGTGTGTGTGTGTGTGTGTGTGTTCGTCCCTTGAAAATTTTGGGGGTGCACTCTAGTCATTCTAGAGACTTCACCCCCCCCCCGTCCCCACCATTCCCCCGTCCCAAAAACCAATATAACATAGCTTTTTTGGCTTGCGTGCACTACTACCGATCCAACGACTAGCATAAATTCACTAAACAATTTGCACATATCTTCAAAATGCACCAAAAAATTATAAGTGTGCACAGAATTGTGAGCTCTCAGGTGGGGTTTACAGGTTTTATAGCTTGATGACCTCTGATTATTTGTATATAACTACCCCAACCATCATCTAGCAATACAAGAGCAAGCCTAGGGTGGAGGAAAATGGAAGTGCCATTATGCTGATAAACTTATGTCAAACTCTATAGGCAAGTCATTCCTAAGCATTTTATGCAATTCCCGCTCAAGAAAACCTTGTTCCCTAAGTCATTTCCCTTCCAATCTTGCATAGAAGAAAGTGGCCTTGTCTCTTTCCATTCCATGTGTTGAGTATGGATCAAGAGGAGCATACCATCACTAACCTAGGAGGGAACCCACATGGCAGTTTTGGGCGGTATAACACCCCTAGGATCACCATCTGTGTGTGTAATGTACATATCATGTTTAGGTTGGTGAGTCGAGGACTATTTTGAGACCTATGTGTCCATGTCCATATGTGTTCAAATCAGTGTGTTTATGTTCATATTTTTTTGAGGCCAAAGTGCCTATGTGATTCTAGACTAATGAACCTATGTGCTAAAATACCAACAAGCTTGGTTATGCAAACTTGTAATCACATGAATATTAATAAAATATGTCACTACTATAAACCAAGTCAGACAAGAGAGTATGAGGGAATAAGACTCCATGATTGGAAAAAGGGGCCAAGGGATAAGTGATGAGGGGCTTAAGCCATTATTAAAATAAGCCTAAGTCAAAAAGGGCACATGTTTTAGCCTAAGTCCATAAGGTGGCATTTTGAAGTATCATTTATCGAAAAAGGGACATGCACATAAAAGTTAGAGATTTAGTGTTATTCCATCATTCATTATATGATTTTATTGGTGGTAGATGACAAAACTCCCTCGAGGGAAAGAGGAAGTGACCCTATGACATGATTGGTTCTTGGTAAAATCCTAGATGGATTGGGGAAAAGGGGATAGGTTTCCCTGGGTTGAGGTTATAAGGGTATTTGAAGACTCTTGAGGGCATTTGGAACTCCTGGAAGACACAAGACTCGAAGACGTCCCTACTCAACCCAAATTGGGAGCCTTGGAAGGGTAGTGGCACAACACGATGGATTGTGGATGTAGAGAATGGTGTAAACTACCTTGCTGTTGAGAATTCAATAGGGCAATGTATATGTTAATTCTCTTAACTTGATAAATGTTTGTGTAGTCTGTTTACTTATTAGCTTTTATCTTTCTTATATGTTTGTCTAGTCTTTTGTGTAGTCTGTTTATTTTAATTGCAATACATCAAACAGCTACCAAAACAGTAATAACAATGACACAGTATGTAGGCTACAAGCTAGGGCCAAAACCCCTCCTCTTGAGGGGAAAACCCGTAAAATCTCTTCTTATCTTTCAGATCTTTCAATTGACGAATACCATGACCTAGACTGAGACAAATACCCTCCAAGATTGTAATATTCCTAATTAGCTATGGCTAATTGGAATATTCGATTTTGCCCAATTTTGCCTTCTATAGTTATTTGTAAATAAAAAGTGAGGACAGGGGAACATAACTCACTTTAGAATAAAAAGTCACTTCTTGGTAGCACAACATTGTGACTTAAAGGGGACCCTAGGGGACCAAAGGGGGACACAGAAATGGGGCCCACGCAGACACATGGAGGGACTGCGCAGGAGGAAAAGCACACGTGGCAAGAGGGGAATCACGCAAGAGGAGGTGAGCCTAGGGATTGTGAGAGGCAAAGGCTATAAAATAGACAGGAGCCCCCTCATTTTGATTCATTCAGTTATGTGCATTTGGAGCTAGTCGTTTCGACTTCTGAGCACGCTGGCTGTTTAGCTGGTCTGCAGCACTGCTTAGTGCATCGAGTGTCTCCATTCAGAGATCTCACCCTTAGCCCCGGGGGACTTCGAGTGCCTACTCGGGCAAGGTATTTCCATTGGTGTTTCAACAGAAGTTTCATCAGCATTCCAACAGCAGTTTGAGCAGCATTTTGGAGGACTGCGCAGCACTGGGAGAGGGACGCAGTTCATTCTGGCAGTTATTGGGGATTGGGGTTTGCAGGAGGATTTATGTTGTGTGAGTGAGCAGGGGACCAGCCCTTGCCTATTGGTGGATTTTGGCAAAGTTTCCAAGTGGAGTTTCAGGCAGGATTTAGAGGGATTTTCAGAGTCAGCGCAAAGCCTTGGAGGAACTGCGCAAATCCCCAGGAGGGTTATTTCTGGGGGTCGGCCATACCCGGAAAGCTTTCTGGGTTTTTCTGGGTTTCTTGAGTAGAGCTCGAATCCAGAGTTCCAGCTTTTTCCGACGAGGGGAGCAACCCCAAATTATCATTTGTTTCCTAGCAACAGCAGCATCCACGCAGAGAGGCCATTCTTGTCATTCTGAGAGTATTTCTTCACTTGCTTGGTGCAAGTCAAGGTGCCATCTATATGATCACCTCTTGTACTCATTTTATTTCTCAGTATAATAAAATGTCTTAGCATTTTCTCGCTGCATTTCTTGTATCTGCTTATATTTTCGGTTTACATTACTATATGTTGTTCCACTGTTATTTTATCACTTCTGGGTTATTATATCATTTGCGCATATTTGGTTGGATTTTTTGTTGGGGTTTGTGGTTCATTCCGAGTTAGGGATATTACAGTGGTATCAGAGCATAGATCTAGCTCAACCTGTAAGCTGGCAATCAATGACACTGGAGGAAAAACCATACATTTGTTACAGAGGTAGGAGGTATAGAGATATTGGACGTAGGTTGGAGAGTACCTACGGAGAGGGAGATTGTGTTCCTGTGGCAGACGCAAAGCGAGAGGAACCTGTGGTAGACGCGGAACAGAGAAAGCCAGTAGTGGACGCAGAGCAGATGGCAGACGAGGACAGGAAGAGATTTGTGGATATGCTCCTCAAATCAAAGCAGGGTCTATCGAGACAGATTGAGGTGATGGGGCAGAGATTCACAGTAGTAGAGGCCAGACAGTGTGAGAGCCCACGAGTTTTTAGATTGGTGAGGGATCAGGTGCATCCCATCACTTGCCAGAGCAGCGTGATACTGCACAGCAGATGGCCTCACATGCCCCTACACGCTCTACCATGCCCACTTTCTTAGGAGCAGACACGGGAGCCGTAGCCCAGCAGGAGGCAAAGCCCGGACATATGGGCGATTATTTTGCATAGTGCCAAGCCTATGGGCAGGAGTTCAGGGAAGCCCTCTCATTCAAAGATTTTGTTCAGCTCCAGCGGGATAGCAGACCCCGCGACCATCACAGAGGGTACCGACATTACCATGATGGCGATACTCACCGAGCAGCGAGTAGATTCCACTTGCCTACGTTTGATGGCTCATCAAACAGTTCGGCAAAGTCTTGGGTAGAGAAGTTGGACATTTATTTCCAGCTTAACCAGATGTCGGAGGCAGAGGCCATCAAGGTGGCAACATTGCATTTGGATGGCAAGGCCCAGGATTGGTGCTTTCATGGGATGGTTACACTAGGGCACTCCACAGTGACGACCTATGCAGAGTTTACCAGGAGACTGATGGAGCGTTTTGATCGGAGGGATCCAGAGTAGCATTTTTTTGAGCTGACGAGGCTCAAGCAGAGAAGGAGCCCAGAGACCTACATTATTGATTTCTTGAGGGTCTCCGTGATGGTGCCAAACCTGTCCACGGCATGGAGGGTCTATATGTATGTTGAGGGGTTAGCAGAGCCAGTTCGTGGTCTAGTCCAATCCACTAGACCAGCTACGCTCCAGAACGCTATCAGCAGGACCCAAGATTTACAGGATGTTTTACCTAGGACCTGGACACCTTACCCCCAAAGACAGCCTTTTCAGTGTAAGGGGAAGGACGTGAGGATTCCACCTCCAAAGGGGAATCCAGGATGAGTACAGCTTGACGACGATGCCAAGAGGGAGCTAAAGAAGAAGCGGTTGTGCTTCACCTGTCAGGAGCCATGGGCACCAGGACATAGATGTGCTACTGGCAAAGCACATTTTATTAAGGTCTTCTTCGAGAGCAGTGGAGAAGAGGATGACGAGGAGGATGTGGAGGCAGGAGATAGCCATGCCATACAGGGACCTTTGCCACCTCCACCACCAGCAGTAGGTGGTGCATCTTTTGCACCCACCAGAGGGGCCCTTGTAGCATTGCGAGGAGTTCCCAACTATCTGATGCTATGCGTACGAGGGACAGTACGTGGCTAGCGCGTATCAGTTTTGGTTGACAGTGGAGCAACCCACGACTTCATCGATGCACAAATGGTCGAGCGGAGAGGTATTCAAACAGAGAGCTTCGATGGGTTTTCAGTATTGGTCCCAGGAGATCAGACCATGACATGTGCTCGTTATGTTCTGAAGCTTTCGGTGACGATGGGCACCTACACATTGACTGACCACTTTTTCATGGTCGATACTCCGAACACCAACATGATACTGGGTGTTCAGTGGCTTATCACTCCAGGGAAGGTCACGACGGATTGGAAGACCCTAGAGATGGAGTGGGATGATGAGAAGACAGGAAGGCATGAAAAGATACAAGGACAACACAGATATCCGCCTCAGACTGTGTCAGCTCATCGGATGGAGGCAGTCTTCCGGAAGGGAGACATAGAGTGGGCAGTGGAGTTGCGTGCATCAGAGGCAGGGACTACAGGGCAGACGGTACATCTAGAGATCCAGTCCATCCTTGATCGGTATGCCATAGTGTTTGGAGAGATTCCACCAGGACAGCCACCGGATCGGGGGTTTGAACACACTATCGAGCTTGAGCAGGGCATTCAAGCAGTGATCACCACCCCCTATAGGCACCCCAAGGCCTATCGGGACGAGATTGAGCGGACTATCCATGAGTTGCTAGCACTTGGGCACATTCGTCCGAGCACAAGTCCTTTTGCTTCTTCGGTGGTGTTGGTGAAGAAGAAGGACGGTACATTGAGGATGTGCATTGACTACAGGCCCTGAACAAGAAGACCCTGAAGAATAGGTACCCCATACCCAAGATCAATGAGTTGATGGACGAGTTGAGGGGAGCACGATTCTTCTCAAAGATTGATTTGAGATCTCGGTACCATCAGATTCGCGTGAGGAAGCAAGATATTCCCAAGACCGCCTTCAGGTGTCACTATGGGCACTTTGAGTTCTTGGTGATGCCTTTTGGGCTAACCAATGCCCCAGCTACATTTCAGTCCTACATGAATCACATCTTCCGTAGTCATTTGAGGAAGTTTGTGTTGGTATTCTTCGATGATATTCTCATTTACAACAGGACTTGGGAGAAGCATCTCCAGCACATTGAGACAGTGTTGCGTATCTTACAGGAGCAGCAGTTCTATGCCAAACTCTCCAAGTGTGAGTTTGGGTTGACAGAGATGTTGTATCTGGGACACATCATAGGGGTGGACAGAGTGAGGGTCCACGAGGAGAAGATCAGGGCCATCAGGGAATGGCCAGAGCCGAGAAACGTGACAAAACTTCGAGGATTCATTGGCATTTGCACTTACTACCAGAAGTTCGTCAAAGGTTTCTCACAGCGTGCTACACCCCTGACAGATTTGAGGAAGAAGGGGGCATTCAGTTGGTTAGATACAGCGCAGCGAGCCTTTGACAGGCTCAAGGAGGTTATGAGCAGCTGCCTAGTGCTTGCGTTGCCAGATTTTACGCAGCCATTTGTCTTGGAGTGTTATGCGTCGGGAGAGGGGATCGACGTAGTATTGATGCAGGGAGGTCACCCCATAGCATTTGAGAGTCGGAAGCTCCTTCCGCACGAGAGGTTGTACTCTATATACGACAAGGAGATGCTGGCCATCATGCATGCATTGGCTAAGTACTGGCAGTGTTTGGCGTGTAACAGGTTCAGGGTGAGGACTGATCACAACAGCGTCAAGTTCTTTTTGGAGCAGAAGCAGCTACAGGAGAGGCAGCAGAAGTAGATCAGCAAGATCCAAACATATGACTTTGACATTGAGTATGTCAAGGGTAAGAACAACGTGGTAGCAAATTCCCTTTCACGTAGACCATCCACGTTGTCTCTTATGAGCTTGGATACCGATTGGAGGACTCGACTCTTAGTAGAGTACTCCAAGGACAGATTTGCATGTGAGGTTCTGGATGGGCAGGTGGCAGATGACAGGGACAGGGTGGTCGATGAGATCATCTATTACAGGGACAGGATCTTCTTGACTGAGGGGTCTCAGCTCAAGAAGAAGATACTCCAGGCATCACATGATTCCCCATTGGCAGGACATCAGGGTTTTACCAAAACCTACAGGGCCATTAGGGAGAGGTTCTCAT
>APFE030118957.1:1438-18716 GCA_000404065.3 Pinus taeda | reverse complement strand
GAAAAGCACACGTGGCAAGAGGGGAATCACGTAGGAGGAGGTGAGCCTAGGGATTGTGAGAGGCAGAGGCTATAAAATAGACAAGAGCCCACTCATTTTGATTCATTCAATTATGTGCATTTGGAGCTAGTCGTTCGACTTCTGAGCACGCTGGCTGTTTAGCTAGTCTACAGCACTGTTTAGTGCACCGAGTGTCTCCATTTGGAGATCTCACCCTTAGCCCCAGAGGACTTCGAGTGCCTACTCGGGCAAGGTACTTCCATTGGTGTTTCAGCAGTAGTTTTAGCAACGTTTTGGAGGATTGCGCAGCACTGGGAAAGGGACGCAGTTCATTCTGGTAGCTATTGGGGATTGGGGTTTGTTGGAGGATTTATGCTGTGTGAGTGAGTAGGGGACCAACCCTTGCCTATTGGTGGATTTTGGCAGAGTTTCTAGGTGGAGTTTTAGGCAGGATTTAGAGGAGTTTTCATAGGCAGCGCAAAGCCTTGGAGGAACTACGCAGATCCCCAGGAGGGTTATTTTCGGGGGTCGGCCATACCCAGAAAGCTTTCTAGGTTTTTCTGGGTTTGTTGAGTAGAGCCCGAATCCAGAGTTTCAGCTTTTTATGACAAGGGGAGCAACCCCAAATTATTATTTGTTTCCTAGCAGCATCAGTTGCACAACAACAACATCCACGCAGAGAGGCCATTCTTGTCATTCTGAGAGTATTTCTTCACTTGCCTGGTGCAAGTCGAGGTGCCATCTGTCTGATCACCTCTTGTACTCATTTTATTGCTCAGTATAATAAAATGGCTTAGCATTTTCTCGCTACGTTTCTTGTATCTGTTTATATTTGCAGTTTACATTATTATATGTTGTTCCATTGTTATTTTGTCACTTCTGGGTTATTATATCATTTGCACATATTTGGTTGGAGTTTTTGCTGGGGTTTGTGGTTAATTCTGGGTTAGGAATATTACAGTGGTATCAGAGCATAGATCTGGCTCAGCCTGTGGAGCTGGCAATCTATGACACCGGGGGAAAAACCATACATTTGTTACAGAGGTAGGAGGTACAAAGATACTAGACGTAGGTTGGAGAATACCTACGGAGAGGGAGATTGTGTTCCTGTGGCAAATGGAGAGCGAGAGGAACCTGTGGTAGACGCAGAACAGAGAGAGCCAGTAGTGGACGCAGAGCAGATGGCAGATGAGGATGAGAAGAGATTTGCGGATATGCTCCTCAAATCAGTGTAGGATCTATCGAGACAGATTGAGGTGATGGGGCAGAGATTCACAACAGTAGAGGCCAGACAGCGTGAGAGCCCACGAGTTTTTCAAATTGGTGAGGGATTAAGTGCATCCCATCACTTTCCAGAGCAGTGTGATATTGCGCAGCAGGTGGCCTCACATGCCCCTACATGCTCTACCATGCCCACTTTCTTAGGAGCAAACACAGGGGCCGTAGCCTAGCAAGAGGCAGAGCCTGGACATATGGGCAATTATTTTGCAGAGTACCAGGCCTATGGGCAGGAGTTCAGGGAAGCCTTCTCATTCAGAGATTTTGTTCAGCTCCAGCGGGATAGCAAACCCTGCGACCATCACAGAGGGTACCGACATTACCATCATGGCGATACTCACCGAGCAGCGAATAGATTCCACTTGCCTACATTTGATGGCTCATAAAACAGTTCGGCAAGTCTTGGGTAGAGAAGCTGGACATTTATTTCCAGCTTAACTAGATGTTGAAGGCAAAGGCCATCAAGGTGGCAACATTGCATTTGGATGGCGAGGCCCAGGGTTGGTGGTTTCATGGGATGGTTACACTGGGGCACTCCACAGTGACGACCTATGCCGAGTTTACCAGGAAACTGATGGAGCATTTTGATCGGAGGGATCCAGAGCAGTATTTTGTTGAGCTGACGAGGCTCAAGCAAACAGGGAGCCCAAAGACCTACATTGCTGATTTCTTGAGGGTCTCCGTGATGGTGCCAGACCTATCCACGGCACGGAGGCTCTATATGTATGTTGAGGGGTTAGTAGAGCCACTTTGGGGTCTAGTCCGATCCACTAGACCAGCTACGCTCTAGGACGCTATCAGCAGGACTCGGGATTTATTGGATGTTTTACCCAGGACCCAGACGCCTTACCCCCAAAGACAGCCATTTCAGTCTAAGGGGAAGGACGTGAGGATTCCACCTCCAAAGGGGAATCTAGGACGAGTACAACTTTACGACGATGCCAGGAAGGAGTTGAAGAAGAAGCGGTTGTGTTTCACCTGTCAAGAGCCATGGGCACCAAGACATAGATGTGCTACTGGCAAATCACATTTTATTGAGGTCTTTTCTGAGAGCAGTGGAGAAGAGAATGACGAGGAGGATGTGGAGGCAGGAAATAGCCATGCCATACATGGACCTTTGCCACCTCCACTACCAGCAGCAGGTGGTGCATCTTTTGCACCCACTAGAGGGGCCCTTGCAGCATTGCGGGGCGTTCCCAAGTATCTGACGCTACGCGTACAAGGGATAGTACGTGGCCAGCGCATATTAGTTTTGGTTGATAGTGGGGCAACCCACAACTTCATCGATGCACAGATGGTTGAGCGGAGAGGTATTCAGACAAAGAGCTTCGATGGGTTTTCAGTATTGGTCCCAGGAGATCAGACCATGACCTGTGCTTGTTATGTTCCAGAGCTTTCGATGACGATTGGCACCTACACATTGACTGACCACTTTTTTGTGGTCGATATTTCGGACACCAACATGATACTGGGTGTTCAGTGGCTTATCACTCTAGGGAAGGTCACGGCGGATTGGAAAACCCTAGAGATGGAGTGGGATGATGAGAAGACAGGGAGGCATGAGAAGATACGGGGACAGCACACATATCCGCCTCAGACTGTGTCAGCTCATCAGATGGAGGCAGTCTTCCGGAAGGGAGACATAGAGTGGGCAATGGAGTTGCATGCATCAGAGGCAAGGACTACAGGGCAGACGGTACATCCAGAGATCTAGTCCATCCTTGATCGGTATGCCATAGTGTTTGGAGAGATTCCACCAGGACAACCATCGGATTGGGGGTTTGAACACACTATCGAGCTTGAACAGGGCATCCAGGCAGTGATCACCACCCCCTATAGGCACCCCAAGGCCTATCGGGATGAGATTGAGTGGGCTATCCAGGAGTTGCTGGAACTTGGGCACATTCGTTCGAGCACGAGTCCTTTTGCTTCTTTGGTCGTGTTTGTGAAGAAGAAGCACAGTACATTGAGGATGTGCATTGATTACAAGGCCCTGAACAAGAAGACCCTGAAGAACAGGTACGCCATACCCAGGATCGATGAGTTCATGGACGAGTTGAGGGGAGCACGATTCTTCTCAAAGATTGATTTGAGATCTGGGTACCATCAGATTCACGTGAGGGAGCAAGATATTCCCAAGACTACCTTCAGGTGTCACTATGGACACTTTGAGTTCTTGGTGATGCCCTTTGGGCTAACCAACGCCCCAGCTACATTTCAGTCCTGCATGAATCACGTCTTCCGTAGTCATTTGAGGAAGTTTGTGTTGGTATTCTTTGATGATATTCTCATTTACAACAGGACTTGGGAGGAGCATCTCCAGCACATTGAGACAGTATTGCGTATCTTACAGGAGCAACAGTTCTATGCCAAACTCTCCAAGTGTGAGTTTGGGTTGACGGAGATGTTGTATCTGGGACACATCATAGGGGTGGACGGAGTAAGAGTCGACGAGGAGAAGATCAGGGCCATCAGGGAATGGCCGGAGTCGAGAAACGTGACGAAACTTCGAGGATTCATTGGCATTTGCACTTACTACCAAAAGTTCGTCAAAGGTTTCTCACAACTTGTTGCACCCTTGACAGATTTGACAAAGAAGGGAGAATTTAGTTGGTAAGAAACAGTGCAGCGAGCCTTTGACAGGCTCAAGGAGGTTATGAGCAGCTGCCCAATGCTTGAGTTGCCTGATTTTACGCAGCCATTTGTCTTGGAGTGTGATGCGTCAGGAGAGGGGATTGGCGCAATATTGATGCAAGGAGGTCACCCTATAGCCTTTGAGAGCCGGAAGCTCCTTCCGCACGAGAGGTTGTATTCTATATACGACAAGGAGATGCTAGCCATCATGCATGCATTGGCTAAGTACCGACAGTATTTGGTGGGTAACAGGTTCAGGGTGAGGACTGATCACAACAGCCTCAAGTTCTTTTTGGAGCAGAAGCAGCTACAGGAGAGGCAGCAGAAGTGGATTAACAAGATCCAAGCATATGACTTTGACATTGAGTATGTCAAGGGTAAGAACAACGTGGTAGCAGATGCGCTTTCACGTAGACCATCCACGTTGTCTCTTATGAGCTTGGATACCGATTGGAGGGCTCGACTTTTAGTAGAGTACTCCAAGGACAGATTTGCATGTGAGGTTCTGGATGGGCAGGTGGCAGATGATAGGTACAGGGTGGTCGATAAGATCATCTATTACAGGGACAGGATCTTCTTGACTGAGGGGTCTCAGCTCAAGAAGAAGATACTCCAGGCATCACATGATTCCCCATTGGCAGGACATCAAGGTTTTACCAAAACCTACAGGGCCATTAGGGAGAGGTTCTCATGGAAGGGCCTCAAGGAGGAGGTACTCCAACACGTCCGGGAGTGCGATGTTTACCAGAGGAACAAGGGAGAGATAAGCCATCTCGTGGGATTATTGCAACCTCTTCCATTCCGGAGGGGAAATGGGAGAGTATTTCGATGGATTTCATCACAGGGTTGCCCATGGTACAGGGCAAGGATTGTATCTTTGTCGTCGTTGATCGACTGACGAAGTATGCACATTTCTTTGCCGTATCCGCACACTATACAGCAACACAGGTGGCCGAGCTGTTCTTTAAGGAAATCTTTAGGCTATATGGTCTTCCTAAGACCATCGTCAGTGACAATGACAGCCGTTTCATGGGCGGGTTTTGGCAGGAGCTTTTCCGATTGGTGGGGACGGAGTTGACGTTGAGTACCAGCTATGACCCACAGACGGCTAGACAGACGGAGATAGTTAACAAGTGGCTAGAGGGCTACTTGCGTAACTATGTCAATGCGCAGCAGCAAGCATGGCTGAAGTGGCTGCATCTGGGGGAGTACTGCTATAACACTTCGCATCACATGTCCATTGGTATGTCACCATTCTATGCCTTATATGGGTATCATCCTTTATCTTTTGTCGACGTGATGTTTGGTGATAGCAGGGCTCCTAGAGCCAAGATTTGGATCTAAGAGAGTCAGGATATCCTCCGAGCTCTCAAGGATAACATGGCTGCAGCGCAGAACCAGCAGAAGCTGTATGCCGACAAGGGCCAGGTGGAGAGGCAGTTTGAGATAGGAGACATGGTCTACCTATGGTTACAGCCATACCGGCAGTCATCACTGAAGCAGAAGGAGGCTGAGAAGCTCAAGCCCCGCTTTTATGGGCCATATAGGGTGATACGCAGGATTGGACAGGTTGCATATGAGTTGGAGCTGTCCGAAGGCAGCAAGATTCATAACATTTTTCATGTATCATGCCTGAAGAAGGCATTGGGGCAGCAGGTGACCGTGACGGATGAGCTACCACCCATGGATGATGAGGGGCATTTGGTATTACAGCCGGAGGCTATCATTGACACTAGAGAGAGACAGTTGCAAAGCAGGATGGTCCGGGAATTCTTGGTGAGGTGGAAGAATTTGCCGGATGAGGATGCCACTTGGGAGAGTGAGAAGATCTTATAGCATCCATCACTTCAGTTGCTTGAGGACAAGCAACATTTTGCCGGGGGAGACTGTAATATTCCTAATTAGCTATGGCTAATTCGAATATTCGATTTTGCCCAATTTTTGCCTTCTATAGTTATTTGTAAATAAAAAGTGAGGACAGGGGAACATAACTCACTTTAGAATAAAAAGTCACTTCCTAGGTAGCACAACGTTGTGACTTAAAGGGAAGCCTAGGGGGACGCAGAAATGGGGCCCACGCAAACACATGGAGGGACTGCGCAGGAGGAAAAGCACACATGGCAAGAGGGGAATCACGCAGGAGGAGGTGAGCCTAGGGATTGTGAGAGGCAGAGGCTATAAAATAGACAAGATCCCCCTCATTTGGATTCATTCAGTTATGTGCATTTGGAGCTAGTCGTTTCAACTTCTGAGCACGTTGGCTGTTTAGATGGTCTGCAGCACTGTTTAGTGCATCGAGTGTCTCCATTCGGAGATCTCACCCTTAGCCCTGGGGGACTTTCGAATGCTTGCTCAGGCAAGGTATTTCCATTGGTGTTTCAACAGTAGTTTCATCAGCATTCCAGCAGCAGTTTGAGCAATGTTTTGGAGGACTGCGCAGCACTGGGAGAGGGACGCAGTTCATTCTGGCAATTGTTGGGGATTGGGGTTTGCAGGAGGATTTATGTTGTGTGAGTGCGCAGGGGACCAGCCCTTGCCTATTGGTGGATTTTGGCAGAGTTTCCAGGTGGAGTTTCAGGCAGGACTTAGAGGGGTTTTCAGAGTCAACGCAGAGCCTTGGAGGAACTGCGCAGATCCCCAGGAGGGTTATTTCCAGGGGTCGGCCATACCCGGAAAGCTTTCTGGGTTTTTCTGGGTTTCTTGAGTAGAGCCCGAATCCAAAGTTTCAACTTTTTCCGACGAGGGGAGCAGCCCCAAATTATCATTTGTTTCCTAGCAGCAGCAGCATCCACGCAGAGAGGTCATTCTTGTCATTCTGAGAGTATTTCTTCACTTGCCTGGTGCAAGTCGAGGTGCCATCTGTCCGATCACCTTTTGTACTCATTTTATTCCTCAGTATATTAAAATGGCTTAGCATTTTCTCGCTGCATTTCTTGTATCTACTTATATTTCCGGTTTACATTATTATATGTTCTTCCACTGTTATTTTATCACTTCTGAGTTATTATATCATTTGCACATATTTGGTTGGAGTTTTTGCTGGAGTTTGTGGTTCATTTCGGGTTAGGGATATTACAAAGATCAAGTCTTCCTCGGCCTCCTTTTGAAATATCTTTGACCTCCCTAGTAAATCTGAAATTCTGCCCCCAACAATTGCTGCAACTGTTGTTGCTTCTCTAAGAGACTTCGATCTCCCTCTAACTGCTCTTCCCTTGACCTCACTTGCCTTGATTTGAGTCTTAGGGCTAGTAGAAAATCCTAGAGACCTCCGCTTGCCTTCTTGCTCTTCTTTGCTTCAAAATCAAACTTTAGACTTGCCCAGTGCAGAAACCCTAACTTCGCATTCCCAAAAGAAAGTAGAGAGACCCAAAACACTTAGACTTTTCTTGTCCTTCTTCTTCGCACTTCCTTTTTCGTCTCTCTACTGCTCCCTTCTTCGTATGAGAGATGAGTGAGTGAATAATCCAAATGGAGGACGAGTTCCTCTTATATATAGGCTTCCTTCAAGGGTGGACGTGGCTCTTCATGTAGGCCGACTTGATAGCTTATGTCGGCCGACTTGATCTTGGAGGTAATTTGACATTTTCAAGACAAAATAATTTTTCTTTTACAATTTAGAATGTGCCCATAGGGTCTTCCATATATGTCAATGACTCTTATACCTAGGACAAATCCTAGAAGCACTCCATGGGCGCTTGACCTATAAAATAAAATAACTTGAGCATGAAACCCATGCTCCAATAATAATAATAATTTCCATAGTTACCAAGTTCGTCCGTATCGGCAAAAAAAATACATTAATTCACCAATTCGGTTGGGTGCGGCAATTAATTCGGTGAATTCCAATTCAGTACGGTGCAACATTTTTGTCAAAGTCCCTTGCTCCAGTTCGCTGTCTCTTGCTTCGTCCCTTAACTTGAACGTGTTTCGCATCCGAACATGAATACATAATGTCGTAACGTGTTTCGTTATACTGAACAATGATAATTTCTTTTTCATTTTATATATACAAGAATACGTTTCATATTAATGAAGACCGAACCTAGTTACACATTTTTCAACACTCCCTCTTAAATAGGGAGGTATTCATAGGAGGTACATGGTCATTCTCAATCTAAAGAGATCTCATAAGAAGAGTCGAATTGGTAACCCATCATAATAACCAGCATTGTCATATAGCAAGGCCTTGACTAACAACTCTATCTCTCCACAAGATCAGAGCACAATGCTGGTAAGACCAATGATGTGTAGACACCATCATCATTGTCTCTCCAAGGTACATACCCCACCTAGGTGTTCCCAAAGTATGACCTCTCGTTGGACTATTCTTATCTTGGGTAGCTAATCCTCAAAGAATATTGGTCCATGACTACTCTTGTCTTGAATGCCCTACCACATTCTCAAAGAGTATCAAATGCCATATGGTTACCCAACCCTCCATTCTTTCTTCCCAAGTGAAGATAAGAATGTTGTGTCTATCTCTCCCTCTCAATTCAAGAGGACAAATCCACCAAACCAAGCTTGTCCCTTAAGTATACAAGCTTCTTGTTTGGCGGTGATTTTGTCAATATGTCAGTTACCTTCTCATCACTGGAGATATACTGTAGCTGCACCACACCATTTTGCACTAGCTCTCGTATATAGTGATACTTGTTGTTGATATGATTTGTCTTCCCATGAAACATTGTATCCTTAGGCAAACGAATAAAACTGGTGCTATCACAACATATCACTATAGGGTTCATCAGTCCTTCAAATAAGTCAGGCAACAAATTAACCAAACTGCTTCCCGGCTAACTTCACATGCTGCAACATATTCTGCGTCAGCACTACTCAAAGCAACAGTGTTTTGTTTTCTGCTCATCCATGAGACCATAGATGATCCTGGACTAAAACATCCTCCAGTAGTGTTTCTTCCATCTTGTTCACTTCCTCCCCAGTCGGAATTTGTACAACCAATCAATTGAACATCATTCCTTCTATCATATTTTAGGCAGTAGTTGATGGTTCCCCGCGAATATCTTAGGATATGTTTTGCTACTATCCGATGATCATGCTTCGGCTCCACTTGGAATTGACTAAGTATATTACTGCAAAACATATGTCCAGACGAGTATTCACCAAGTACATTAATGAGCCAATCAATTATCTATATCTGGAAGGATCCACAGGGCTTGATTGGGAACTCCTTAGTCTTTTCAAGTTTTTGATCATCGAAGTTGTCATCTCTTTACAGTCCATCAAGTTGAACTTCTTCAGAATCTCGATCATGTACTTTCCTTGACCTAAATAGACTTCATTAGGTTCCTGCCAAACTTCTAGTCCCAGATAGTAATGCATCAACCCCAAATCCTTCATGTCAAATTTTGTTGCCAATTGCTTCTTACATTCTTCAATTCGACCTTCTACACCTGTCAAGAGAAGATCATCTACAAAGAGAAGAATGATTACAGGTTCATTGTTTACAACCTTAATATAGAGGTTTGAGTCAGCATAACCTTTTGTGAAGCCTAATCTTTGTAGATATGCATCAATTCTAGCATACCATGCCCTTGCTGCTTGCTTGAGGCCATATAATGCTTTATTTAATCTGCAAACATATGCCTTCCTATATTTGATTTCGAATCCCAAGGGTTGTTCTAGGTATACTTATTCATCTATTGTGCCATTCAGAAACGTAATCTTGTCATCCATTTGGTGGATGTTCCATCCAATTGACGCTGCCAAAGAGACTAATGATTGAATTGTTGTGTACCTTGTTGTTGGAGAAAAAATTTCTTAATATTCAATGCCTTCAATGTTGAGAGAACTCTCTTGCCACAAATATTGCTTTTATACTTATCTATACTTCCATTAGCTGCATGATTGACCTTATAAACCCACTTGGAAGTAACTACATATTTGTCTTCAAGCCTAAGTAAAATCTCCCAGACTCCATTCTTCATTATAAATTGATATTCTTCATTCATGGCATCTTTCCATTCTTGATGTTTTATAGCCTCTTCAAAAGTGGATGGTTCTGCTTCTATTAATTTTGTCATGTATGCAGCATATCCAAAGTATCTCTTGGGTCTTTTATTTTCTCTAAATGATCCTTGAGCTGCCCCATGACATTCTGCATCAAGTGGTGTAGAATTAGGTATTTTCCTTGTTTCTTGAGTGACCACGGGTTGAATAGGTTCACTAGGTCCTTATTTATCATGGTGAGATCCTTCTTGCTTGTCAACTTCTTCCTCAAACATAGGAAGTTCTTCGTCATCAGAATCTATAGAAAGTTCTTTTGATTTCTTGAATGTTATGCTCTCATCAAATATGACATCACGACTAACTTCAATGTGATGTCCATCTTTCATATAGAATAGGTTTTCACACCCAACAAATATACCTTTCACACTGGAAGGATCCATCTTCTTTCTTTTGTCCTTTGGTATATGAATATACATAGGACATCCAAAGATTCGGAGATGATCAACAGATGGCTTCTTCCTAATGAACACTTCTTCCGGAGTTTTATTGTCTAGAGATTTGTGAGGACATCTATTTTGTATGTAGACAACTGCCTTAGTTGCTTCACCCACAGAAACTCCGGTAGATCTTGATCGTGCATCATTGCTTTTACACTTTCTTCAATGGACCTGTTCTTTCTTTCTGCAACTCCAATTTGTCCGGCATTTTATGGAACTATCAGTTCCCTCTTAATCCCAGATTCCTTACAGAATGCTATGATCTCCTTGGATGTATATTCTCCTCCCTTATCAGATCTGAGTATTTTGATCCTTCTTTCTGTAAGGTTCTCCACTTCGGGTTTGAATTCTTGAAATTTAGTAACTACTTCATCCTTGGTTTTCATTAAGTAAACCCAGGTCTTTCTTGAGTGATCATCTATGAATGTGACATAATAAAGAAGTCCTCCAAGTGATTTTGGAGTCATAGGACCACATACATCAGAGTGAATGAGATCCAAGATTTCTTTTGATCATGAAGCACTGCTTCAAAATGGTCTCTTGGTATTTTTGCCTAATGCACATCCTTCGCAGACACCTTCATGATCTTCCTTTAGATTTGATATTCCATCTACTATGGAATTTAGGGTTGGAAGGATTTTGAAATGTAGATGACCAAACCTTCTATGCCAAAGTTCACATGGACTAATCTCAGTGTGAACTAGGGCATGAATTATGGGAGATATTAATCTGTAAAGCCTTCCTTCTCGGATACCAATCACTTTAGCTTGTTCTATGCTTGAGTCTTTTGCCCATACAACTATCTTTCCATCAATGAAGGCTACTCTATCTCCTTATCTTCTAAGCTTGAAATAGAAAGTCGATTTTTGTTCAAACCTAGAACAAACAAAATGTTGTTGAGGTGGATGTTGCTTCCATATTCTAGCTTTATGGATGATGATCCAATGTCTTTCACAGGATAGCTCTTGTTGTCTCCAAGTTCCACAGAGTAAGTGGATTTTCCTTTTGATAAGGTCTTCAATTGGTGAGAGTGACCAGTCATGTGCCTTGATGCACCGCCATTAATTACCTAGATGTCTTCCTCTTGAAATGTTCCAGAGAGAGAAAAGAAGAGTCCTTCATCCTTTTCTATGATTGATTCCTTCTTTGAAGAGAATATGAGACTCCATACCTCTTTGATGCTTTTCTTGAGATGGCTTGCAATCCTTTTGATGACCTTCTTCATTGTAAAGGAGATCTTCATGATGCCCTTAGATAACCAAAGCTCTGATACCATGTTGAGAATTCAATAGGGCAATGTATATGTTAATTCTCTTAACTTGATAACTACTTGTGTAGTCTTTTTACTTATTAGCTTTGATCTTTCTTATGTCAAGTGCAATACATCAAACAAATACCAAAATAGTAATAACAATGACACAATATGTAGGCTACAAGCCAAGGACAAAACCCCTCCTCTTGAGGGGAAAACCCATAAAATCTCTTCTTATCTTTCAGATCTTTCAAATGACAAATACCATGACCTAGACTCAGACAAATACCCTCCAAGATCAAGTCTTCCTCGGCCTCCTTCTGAAATATATTCGACCTCCCTAGTAAATCTGAAATTCTACCCCCAACAACTACTGCAGCTGTTTTTGCTTCTCTAGGAGACTTAGATCTCCCTCTAACTGCTCTTCCCTTGAGCTCACTTGCCTTGATTTGAGTCTTGGGGCTAGTAGGAAATCCTAAGAGGCCTTCGCTTGCCTTCTTGCTCTTTTTTGCTTCAAAATCGAAATTTAGACTTGCCCAATGCAGAAAGCCTAACTTCGCATTCCCGAAAGAAAGTAGAGAGACCCAAAACACTTCGACTTTTCTTGTCCTTCTTCTTCGCACTTCCTTTTTTCGTCCTTCTATTTCTTTTTCAATTTATATATACAAGAATACATTTCAAACTAATGAAGATCGAACCTAGTTACACATTTTTCAACACTTGCACTGTGTGGGTTGATGGGGGATGAGAGACTATTGGTTGGAGGCTATTGGGGTTTGGTACCTTGGCCCTGTCATTTCGCGGTATTGGTTATGTACCATAGCTGGCTTTAGGTAAGCCTTTGTGCTTATGGAATCATGGCCCTAGCTCAGGGGGGACCTTCCACTGAGAGATTATGAGCATTGTGATCTATGGCTAGGTGGAACGTTTGAATTTTGTAGCCAGTTGATGCTTCCTTCAAAAGATAAGTGTTTATTTTTTTGTCTATGTGTATGAGCATTGTGGTCTATGGTTGGGTGGAACGTTTGAGATCTGTGGCCAGTTGGTGCTTCCTTTAAAAGATAAGTGTTTATTTTTATGTCTATGTGTATTAATAGTTGTGATTATTTATGTATTTTGATATGATGTATATGAACAATAATTTAAATGGTGTCAATTATACATTTACATTCATATACATGAAAGCATTGCATAGTAAAATGCATTAGACATCCATGAAAAATGTTACAGAAATTGAATTCAAGGGGAAATTTCGAAAAAATAAAGTTATAAAGGTAGTGATATGCCCTAGTGGGTGACTGGGAGTGTTACGAAGTGTTATCAGAGCCAAGTTCCCAACACTCGGGCAATATGGGCCCAACTTTGCTTGTAGAGGAAAAATTACGAGTTATATGGAAAATGTTTGATAGAATTTCTCAGGAAGAGGAAATGGGAGAAATTATCAATTTGCGATGAAATTTAGAGAAAGAATCCACTAAGAATTGATGGTTATGGGGTCAGAGTTAGCAAATAGATGGGTTAACTACAACAATGGAGTTGTCAATTTCGTGTAGACAAAAGTTTTGTAAAATAAACTTTATTGAAGGAGAAATTTTAAAATTTTAAAATTTTGAAAATTCGAAAACTTTTGTATTATGACATCAGCAATGAAGTGGCAATGCCGGGAAGTAGCTGAGTTGGCATGTGCATGTGGCTAGGTGGGAAACAGGTGGCACAACTTAATGCCATCAAAGGTTGATGGGTTGTTGAACTCCCTTGTATCTTCTGATCTGATATCAATATGATCCATTGATTGTGATTGAGATCAATCGTTGGATCCATAGAGAATGCAACTTTCTATAAACCATCATGCATGTTGCAACTCGATATGGATATGGACTGTTAGATCAACTTAATTGTGAAAATTGGATCCATCAAGAATGCAACTTTCTATAAACCATCGCACATTTTGCAAACCGATATGGATATGGACTGTTGAATTGAATTAACCATGGCCATTGGATCCATTAGGAATGCAATTGTTTATAAGCCACTGCGCATGTTGCAACTTGATATGGATCTGAATTGTGGAAATGAGTTAATTGTGGCAGTTGGATCCATTAGGAATGCAAATTTCCATAAACCATCGTGCATGTTGCCACTCGATATGAATTATGGGTCGTTGATCTACTTTTGGATCAATTGTCAAATCGACAAGTGTGCAAGTTGCATGTTATAGGAAGAAATGGGAAGATCTCACTTCAAAATCAAACTTCACCTTTAGATCTGCAACCTGTTCTTGAAAACACAAACACCCAGAATCTCGATATACTAAAAAGAATGAAACCCCAAAAACCCTAAGTCAAAAAAATAAAAATAAAAATTACAGATCTATGTAAAGGAGTAGCAGATCTACCAGATCTGGTGAGTGTGAATCCAACTCCGCTCCCAGATCTGATAATCTAAGGCTCTTAAAAGCCATATTTATCAATTTAGCACAGAATTTTTTTTCGAAATTTTAAATTTAAATGAAGGTGCTTCGCCCAAAACCCTCAATGAAACTTCTTATGATAAGCCCGGGATTCAATCAAGTTGGGCTCTTCAGAAAATACTAATCAAGAGTTGGCTGGTCCAACTGAAAACTTCCCCGAATGCCCGATGATCGAAAAATCAAGAATTCCCTGCACAACTCAATTCAACCATTAACGTAAAGCGAGAAAACGATAACAAAATTCAGATTTAATAGAGATATCTGCTATTATATTCAGAACTTAAATTACCATTCAAACCCCAGTGATCAAGCAAGATACTTGTGCTTAAATCACTCTTCATCAAGCTATCATCAATGGCTAAAAAGAAATCTATGCATGAAAATAACACATCTTACAGCATTTCCACGAAGAGTAACACTAGCAGAAATTAACCACAAAGTCTTTCTTTATTGCTCATAAAAAAGGATTACAAAAGAGCTTTCACTTAGCACACGACTCAAAGATCGAATCATCTCCACTGACAAATGACCTCTTATTTAAAGATAAATCTTCCAACGGCTAGTTCTAGTGATCCTTGTCAAAGTGATCTCGACCGTTGATGAGGATCCAAATTTCTTTTAATCTCATCTGTCGAAATTTTAAATATTGAGGAAATTTCGAATTTTTCAATTAAATGCATTTTAATAAATTTAAAAATTAAAATTTTGCATTAATTTCCTTAAAATTTTGACTTTGACTTAACCCCTGGGACCCAAGGCATAAAATTTAGTAAATAATCAATTAACCTTAGTCCCTGGACCTGTTAAGATTTAACTTTTTAAAGGATCCACGAATTTTACCTCTGGAAAATTTAAATTTACCTAGGACCTAGGATCTATGAGGGGATAAATTATTTTTCTAACCCTCAAGACACTCTACATCATGATTTTTTACATTTTTTACATCTCAAGGGGGAAAACTCATTTGGAAAAACCCTCACAGACTACCCATTTCTGCGACACAAATATAATCCAACAGGCTTAGCAAATTGTAATAAAATAACCTAACCAAATAGTTAGGATTATTCCCAAATCACTTTTACACAGACTCAATCTATAACATTAGGACTCCCCTAAGATCCTGGTGACAAAATTCATTCCGACTTCGGGGTAAGGCTGAAGGAAAACTCTGCCGACCATTCGAGAATGGATCGGTGAGACAAAAAACCTCCTGGAATGTAGATCGTTACCAGAAAAATAGGTTTACCTAGGCAATTACATACATGACACAGATCTGCTGAAATTATTTACATCACATATATGCGGAATGGGTTTACATTATAACATGATAATCAGGGTGATGATGATAGCTGGACGACACGGACAAATCAATCAGGAACTATCCCTTTTGCGAAAAAGGGGGTGTAATGCTATGGGTTGTTGACACGTAATGGTCAACAGAGCGCATTTGTTGCTACCAGAAATCAACACTCCCTCTTAGCGAAGAATGTGCTCTAGCAATGCAACCTGCTGAAGCATCACTCTGTTCTGTATCTCTTTTTGCGCCACTGATGTCTGACATCCTGTCCACCAACTACTGTGCAGATGTTGTGTCTTTTTAGTTGTTGATCCTGCCATTATCAACACTGCTTCTGTAATGCAACTCCCTCTCAATTCTGCATCCATGCTGTTGCTGGCACTGCCACTGCCAACTACTTTTTCACTGCAATCTCCTCTAACTGTTGCTGCTATTGCATCAACAACGGAAAAGCATCCCAAATTACTGAACAAGTGTTCAGTATGATGCATCTCGTTGCTAGAGTCTGACTGTTGCTAGTCTCTACGCTGACCCTCTGAAGCCTCTACGTTGCTGCTGACTCCTACTCTATGTCAACTGCACTCCTGCCAACTCTACTTTGTATTGCCCAGTCTCTGGTGTTCCTAGCCACTGCAACTGTCACTCTAGCACTCCTCTGCACCAACTGACACTGGTCCATCCAGCTACTACTAATTTGAGCTCCCATAGCAAGGAATTCATTCGAGAGGTGGGCTCCTCAAGGATCCTACCCATTTGTCATCCTTTCGAACTACAACTCTAAATCAGCCCACCTCCCTCCTGGAGGTATCTCGGCTGTCATGGAAAACTCCTCCTCCTCGATCTTCGCAGCTGCAACCTGATGAGCCCCAAAAATGGATAATTATTTGGGCTCATTCAACCTCCTAATTCGACTTAATCAACCATTCTCATTAGTTTATTGCATGTTTTTTATTATGTTTATGCTAATAGAGTGAATTGGGTTAGTCATTATGTCAACAAGTCTAATGTGTGCTTTGTGTAGCCTTTTTGGTCAATTTGGAGACAAAATTGAAGGTTTTAATGAGCACTTGGCAGCCAAATTCGTGAGAGAACAAGGGAGAGGATTTGTAGGAAGGTGTCCCCTTCATTTATGGGCCCTTACTTCGAATTCTCCACCATCAGCTCGGAGTTCAAGGGCCACCAAATCAATTATCACAAAGGCAGCCAAGCAAGTCAAGTAGGACTGTTGTTAACTACAAGTTTTTGGCAGCCGAGTCCCTAAAGTTTAGGAGGACTGCCTCAATTTGTATAAATAAGAAGGCTTAGGGCCTCATTTTGGTTAGCCAGTAGATAACCAGTAGATAGCCAGTAGTTAGCCAGCAGTTAGTCACTTTGTAGGCAGAAGTTAGCTAGTTTGTAGTTCAATTTTAGTTAGTAGATTAGCTTTGCATTTCCGCACATTTTCAAGCTTTCCCTTGTGGACGGTTTTTGATGTAATTCTTCTTTTCTTGATCAATAAAGATGAATCCATCTTTGCACCAGCTCTAAATCTCTCTTAGGAGGCTGTAGCTCTTGGGGTTGGGCCCATATCAAGTGCCCAGTACCTCCTTTGTTTACTTTCATGTGTCTTTGCTGCATTCGTAGAATACAATCTGTTATTTAGATTAAAATATTGCTTTGTTACTTAGGTCGTTTTTGATGATTAAAATAGCTTTTCATGTTCAAATTTACTTGATAGGTTAATCACATGGAATATCTTCAGAAAAATGCTACCAAGCACCTTGGATCTCACCTCCCCCTTAGTGGAATCATGAGCTGGGACCAAGGTGACCTTGCTGCCACCAAAAACACTGTCTTTGCTTCACCATGCAAGTATTAGTGTTGGATTCTTAGTTGTCGAACTT
>APFE030118949.1:213603-252242 GCA_000404065.3 Pinus taeda | reverse complement strand
ATGGCCAACTCGATCACAGTGTTGGCATTTCACGATCTGTTGTTGTTGCTGCTGTGGAAGAGGAGCAGAGTCTGGAACAACTGAGGCTGAACTGTCATGAGGAGCAGGTGAACTGTCATTAATGAAACCAGCACTCTGAAACTGAATGGGTTTTGAGTAGTCTGGAATATGAAAGGACAAGTCCTTGTCATATCCAAGACCGGTTCTGTGCTTGTTGTGGACAAGCTGTTCCCAAGGTCTGATGATGGGCTTGGGAAGTGCAGATTGAACTTCTGCATCTGCATGTAACCTTGCTGCTTTGTTTGAATGAACAGGAGCATTATTGTCTTGTTGTTTATGGGAGTCTGTTTCAATCTTCTGAACAGAAACAGGTTCAGAAAGATGACTCCATTGCTGTAGTTCTTCTTACTGTAGCTTTGTCTCAAGCTGCAAAAACTCAATATTTTCATGTGCAGTTTGCAGAGAGGTTTGGATGTCAAAGAGAGTTTCTTTGTTAACTTTGACCATCTCATCAACAGTGGAATGAATTAGGATATTCAATAACTTTAATGCATCTTCAAGTCTGGCCATTTTTCTTCAATGTCACTTAAAAAACACAACTGAGGCAGCAGCAACAGAAAAATAATATTGTACTCTTACTACAAGATCTGAAAAAAAATGTGAAGATGAGCGTTGTCCTCAACTTCAAACTTCAGAGCATCTGGCTGCTATGGAAATCATGCGTCTTAAACATATAATTATTTTGCAAAACAAGATTAACAGTTTTGATACGGCACCAAAGAAGCTGTAGAACATAAATCTGGATAATCAGCAACAGACAGGAAAATGAAGCGACTGAAGCGACTGGGTTTTGCAATTGTGCATCTCAAAAACAATTATGTTACACACAAGGACCAATCTCTCTTAATATGATAATTGCACTTGCTAGCTAAGATTTCTCCATTTGAAGTGGTAACTCCTTCAGCAAATATTCCAAGATAAAGGTTGTTCCAGTCTACAATTTATCACATTGCTCTTTCAACACTTTAATATAAGACGCCAGAATATTTTTATTTAAAGAGCACAATTAACCAACTTAATCAATACATTGCGAACAAATTGAGCAACTTTGCCTATTCTCTCTCTTGACCACCACAGCTTTGTGACGGATTATTAACGTACCTGTGGAATTTCACCTCTTTCAAGCCACAGTACTGATTTCTATATGTTTCATAATTGTTCATAACTGTTGAATACAGATCAGCGTTCGAATCTTTACAGTTGATATGGGGGATTGGCGTGGCAGTATCTAGAACTATTTATGTTTTGGTTTTGCTTGGCCTTCTGAATACGGCCCTCCGAATATAAGTTTGGCATTGTTGTTAATGCATTTGTCACTTGCGGATTGAAATGCAGCCTTCAGATGAAAATTCTTGCAGGGTAATTTGACTCTTTTGTCGGCGCTGCCAATCACCAATTCTGGTTATGTCGTCAATACATGCAACTCAATACAGATAACTCGAACCATTTAACCTCCGCCAGAACTTCCTCAATCCGCATGCATAGTCACTTTCAGAAATTTAATTAGCCGGTTCTGGGTTTTGACTCGTCATGCCACTGAGAAATTCTGCTCAAACTGGTGCTCTCGACCCTCTGTGTAAAAATGCCAACGCTGCATGTGGCTATATGGAAACCAGAGGACGTTGTCAAGCTTAGAAAGTTCTACTGCAAAAAGGGAACTCACAAACCTCATGAATGGGCGCACATGATGGTAGTGGTGCTACTTCTGCAACTGACTATTTTTGCACAATATGCGGTCTCTGGTCTCAATTGCGGCTATAACAAATCAAACCGTCCGGCTATTGGAGTGCATTTGTGCTTGCAGGTGCTTTTGTTGCAGCTGTTCTATATCTCATCCTCAGTCCTCTCAGAAAGGATTTCCGTAACAAGGTATAGATATTTTGATATTCCCCAGACCTTATAACTCAGTCCCAAAAAATCCGTTGCAAGGTTTTCTGTGCAAAGCTTAATTGTAAAGATATTTCACCGGCCTTACACCTCACAGTTGCCCAAATTTTCATTCATAGCTTTTCTGTACAGACTTTTAGATGTCGCCTGCAAGGCCCGTCTTTACAGATATATACGAGCAAATATCATAAATGCATATGCCTAAACAGCCCGCGGAAGTTCGAAGCCGGTTCCAGTAAAATGAATTCGACCTCTGATACCACGCTTCCGCTCACTTAGTGATTTTCCAAGGTTAACCCATGGAACATTGGCAGCACAGAAAGTGCCCTTGCGCTCCTTTTAAAAATCCCTTTATGATTTTAATGGTTTCGAACCGGCGACCTTCTTTTGAATAAAATTGAGTCCAAAGAAGAGAAAAGAGAACAGAAGCCGGAGGATAGAGGGGAGTTATACGAGCGAATCGAATTGAAAGAGCTGATAGTGCTTATGGCGTGATCACATTACAAGGGTAAAGATGACAGCAGTAGGACGTCTCCAGGTGAGATATGTTTGAAACTGAGTAAGCTTTAGAAAGCCAGTATCGTTCAGATATTCGATTTTCTTCCAAAATCCACAACTCAAGATGCTAGCCGAAGTCTTCAAAGGGTAGACACGGAAACTTGTGCTAGATTTTTTATCTGCTGAGATTTGATAGAGTCTGTGTTTGAAGTTGTCGATGAACCGCTACAGCGTTTTGTAGACGAACAGCTGAAACCCCGGCATGTCTTTGCTCAAAGTTCCTGTAAGGTATCATTGCAGCGCCTGCAACAACAGCAGGTTTTTCCAGCTGGTTGGCCGTCCTTCCTCCTCCATATAATTCATTATACAGGAGAATACATACGCAGGTTTCATATCATTGACCACACGCAGGTTCTCATTGCAATTCTCATACCATACGCGGTTTCATTTCAGATACCCTACGTTACCTTCGGAATTTTCATTGCAGGTGTGTCAGACGTTACATTCCTTGTCCAGGTGAGAAGGCTCAGTGTAACAGGTGCGGCGTAACAGAAGGGGCAGCAGACAACTCTATTATTTGAATTGAAATGCTCCGACCTCCCTCAGGTAGCGTGCGTTGAATGAAAAACGCTTATAGTGCAGTCAATGTCAGAGTAATGCTCAGGACTGAGCAGCTTTTAGGACAGCAGGAGTTACAACTATTTCTGGGACCTGTGCGTTTCCTTCAGAAATTAGGTATGCAGCTTCAGGCAGGCAGGCAGGCAGGCATTCTTCAGGTAATGAAGACTGGGCCAGCACTATTCAAGGCAACTCAGATCAGTTGCTCAGGGAAAACAGGCCACTCATCATGGCTTTGATACCATGTTAAACAGACATGGACAGCGAACACAATATAAAGATAAATCATGCATTGCTATTTTTATTAACAATCTGATATACATTTATAGTACATTTGGTGACTGTTGGGATTCACATCCCAAGGTCTCTTGGACTGCTTGTCCATTCGGCTTCCACGCTAACCCTTTAGGATTAGGTGTCCAACAGATACTGATATGCTAACCAGTTATGGTGGAAGTGACAAGATGGAGCTCAATGAATCCCTAGAGAAGGAAGGGTTGAACCTCCCAGTCATGGCGGAAAACTGGAAAGCTCAAGGACTAGAAAAAGTTCCAGAAGAGGAATTAAGAAAGATCAGTGACCTATTCATGGCAATACAAAAGGTGGAACTAGACAAGCAAAACAAAAGATTAGGTATTGCAACATGCACAGCAAATCATTCAAAAAGCATCTCTCTTAATCCAACGGGTCTCAAGCAAAAAAAGAAAAGAGGACGAAGAACAAATGGGGAAGTGCTGCAAGATTTGGGGATCTTAATGCTAAAATCAGGAAAAATGAAGGCACTTAATGCCTTCCCAGCCTACCAATAATAATCCTCGTTATAAATGAAAATTGTTTCATGGAATGCAAGAGGGCTCAATAGCCTAGCGAAGCAAAGACTTCTCCAAAGAAAGTTCCAAAGAGAAAAGTTGGACATCATGTTCATACAGGAAACCAAATGTGCCACCAATCACATGGTGAACATTAGCAAAAAATTGGGCAAACCCATTGATTTCATAGAAGTAGCCAGTCAAGGATGGGAAGGAGGCATCACCACTCTCTGGGACACCAAAGTAGTCAGTATCCTCTCAATGGAAGCCACCAGATCGTTTATAGCCAGGGAAGTTCAAATAATAGGTAACTCTGAAACTTATTTATGCATAAATGTCTATGGACCACAACGATTAGAAGATAAATTTCATTTTCTTAATTCTCTTATGAGTCTAAGGCTTAGACATCTCACCTCGAAGATAATTATGGGAGGAGATTTCAATATGATAACCTCTCTCTTGGAGAAAAAAGGAGGAATTATACGGCTCAACAAGGATGCAGAGCTACTTGCAGAATTCATTGAAACTGAAAAACTAGTAGACATCTTACCCAAAAATAGCTCCTTCACCTGGAACAATAGAAGAGGAGGAGAGAAACTAATTGCTTCATGATTGGACAGATTTCTTATCTCAGAAAGTATTTTACTTGAAGGCATCACAGTGGACTCTGACATTCTTCCCAGTGGAGGGTCAGATCATTGGCCTATCTCACTAGAGGCATCCTTCCTAGGCACTCCTAGAAACAAACCTTTCAGATTCGAAAAGTTCTGGCTGTAGCACCCCAACTTTGTTAAATTGCTGGAGAAATGGTGGTGTGAACCATTGGACATAAGAGGAACCAGAATGTTCAATCTCCAAAGCAAACTAAAATATATCAAAAGCAAAACTAAAGAATGGAATGCAACAGAATTTGGGAACATCTTCCAGGAAAAATCTATCATAGAAAGAAAGTTAGATCATATTCACAAGTTACGGACCTCGGGGAATATTAGTGAATATTCAAAGGAACAGGAAGAAGCACTAACGGATCAATGGAAACTTCACTGTCAATAGGAAGAAACACTCTGGAGACAGAAATCTAGAGTCCAGTGGCTCAAGGAAGGAGAGCAAAATACAAAGTTTTTCAACAGATCTACTCTAGACTACAGAGGTGCAAACAAAATTCTACGACTCAATAATGAAGCGGGAGAAACTCTTCAAAACCACAAGGACATATCATCTCTGCTCACTAGGAATTTCAATCATATAGCTCAGGAAACGCAGCAAGAAAGAACAGAGGCTATAGAGGATCTTGCTCAAGCTATACCCCGCATCATAACTACTGAGCAAAACACTGCTCTACTAAGAGCAGTCTCAATGGAGGAAGTGGAGGAAGCCGTTAAGAGTATGTCGAATGACAAAGCTCCCGGACCTGATGGTTTTACTATAAACTTCTATAAAGCTTGTTGGTCCACCATCAAAACAGAGGTATGGGAAGTTGTTGAAGACTCCAGGCGATCCTGTTCCATTCTCAAATCGCTAAATTCCACCTTCCTTGCTCTTATTCCTAAGGAAGAAGAAGCCAACTCTCCCGAGAAATTTAGACCTATAGCTCTCTGTAATGTGATCTATAAAATCATATCTAAAGTTATAGCCAACAGACTTGAGTCTATTCTTCCTTAATTAATTTCGGAAGAGCAGTCAGGATACGTGGAGGGAAGACAAATCTTGGACAATATCCTCTTAGCTCAAGAGATGGTTCACACTCTTCAGACCAGGAAAATGGCAGGTATGTTAATGCAACTGGACCTCTCCAAAGCATTCAACAAAGTCAACTGGCAATATCTGGAAGCCATTCTGAACGCTTTTGGCTTTGACAATCAATGGACCAAATGGATCCTAGCTTTAATTAAATCCACCAAATTCTCCATCCTGGTCACTGGCTCCCCCTCGGAACCCTTTTCCCCCTCCGGAGGTATCAGGCAAGGAGACCCTCTCTCCCCATTCCTCTTTGTGATCCTCATGGAAGGGCTCAGCAGACTTATTCACAAAGCTAGAGAAGATGGCAAAATTAAAGGGTTACATCCTCTGCAATCTATTCCAGCAACAACGCACCAGCAGTTTGTTGATGACACCATGCTGCATGGCACCCCAACTATGAAAGAAGCTATGGCTTTCAAGAATATTCTAAACCTCTTCAGCAAAGCATCAGGTATGGAAATTAATTATGCCAAATCTACCATCTTTTTCTTTAACACTCATCTAGCCATTCAGAAGCATCTATCAAATATTCTTGGATTCAAACGGGGCAATTTGCCCTATAAGTATTTGGGAGCCCCTCTAACGACCAAACCTTGGCAAAAGCATCACTGGGAGAAAATATTGGCGAAAATGGAGAAAAGATGCAGGCACTAGACTCACAGAGCCCTCAACTTTGCAGGCAAACTGGTCCTCACTAAAGCAATACTACAAGTCATTCCGCAGTATCTGCTTTCCATCTTGTCGGCCCCCAAAAGGAATCCTCCAGAAAATCAGAACTATCCAACGATCATTCATATGGAGAGGCAACTTGGAAAAAAACAAATGGGCTCTAGTAGCCTAGAACAAACTTTGCAAATCAAAAGCAGCAGGAGGCTTAAATCTTATAGACCCCCACACCATCAACATGACTTGTGGAGCTAAGCTGTGGTGGCGCTGGTTAAAGGAACCCACTCTACCATGGGCTAGACACTGGAAGGAAAAATACACTCTCGATTGCAACGAATAGGACCTAATAAGGCTACAGATCGTGCCAGAGGGCTCTCCAATTTGGAATTTAGCTAGGCAGAACCGCAACATAGTTCAGGACCACAGTTTTTGGGAAATCCGCAACGGGGAAACCGCTTTCTTCTGGGAAGATGCCTGGCAGAAACTCCCATGGCTAGGAACTCTAGACCTAGAGGATTTTAAAAGGGAATGTCAGAACAGGGGAAGGTACAAGGTCCACCAATACTGGAGCCACAGCAGCAGTGACCAGGAATGGAGAGAATGGTCATTCCATAACACTGGCACTTCAATTAGAGGAAACGATAACATAAGGGACTTGCTAAGCCAACTAAACAAAAGAAACATTAGAACAGCTACAAAAAGGGACAAGCTAAGATGGGGCATGAAAGGAAGTGGCAATTTCAATCTCAAAGAAGCCAGGGAGCAGCTGGAGCATTCTGAGCAAGGGGAGGTTATGCCCTGGAGCAACAAAGTCTGGGACTCCTAGTTCTGGCCCAAAATAAAAACCTTTATTTGGCTCCTAATGCGGGAAAAAACCCTTACCTAGGAAAATCTGCGCAAAAAGGGATTCTTTGGTCCCTCCATTTGCCCCCTATGCAAAACAGCTGAAGAAAATATGAATCATCTTTTCAATACTTGCGAATGGGTGGAGCACCTCTAGAATTGGATGGAAACTACAATGCAGCAAATCAACACGGAAAGATACTCCATTGAAAACACCATAATGAATTGGCCAAGCGATTACTCAAACAACTCAAGAATCAACAGCATCTGGAAGGTCCTACCAGGGTTCATAACCTGGACCATTTGGAAAGAAAGAAACAGGCGAATATTTGAGAATGATCATAGGAATTTAGAGCATTCGCAACTCACCTTAACTGAAAATGTACGACAACTAATCCTGGCAAAATGCAGAACAGATCCCGACAACCAACCCTCAGCCAGGGACCAGCAAATTCTGAAAGTCTTCAAGTTGGACAACGGACAAAACATGGTAACCACAGGCAACCAGCAAATACCTCGAATGGGGCCAATTGGATGGAGTCGCCCCCCGTGGGTTTCCGGAACCTGAATTTTGATGGCACCACAAGAGGCAATCCTGGATTAGCAGGTATCGGAGTATTCATCAGAAATCACGAAGGGGAAATTCTCCACATTTATAGCAAAGCCCTTGGAGAAGGAACCAACAACGAGATGGAATTTGCAGCTATGGAGAAAGGGTTACGGATTCTAAGACTGAACCAAACAGGTAACGCAGTGATTAAAGGCGATTCAGAGGTAGCCATAACAGCAGCCAGAAAAATCTACAGGGGAACGCTAGCAAGCAAGGTCACCAAACATTGGTGATTGGCCAAGGTAACAGATAACATAGCCAAATTGTTAGGGGAAATGAAAAGTCTCACCTTTCAGGCGGTTCGTCGAAGGGCTAACACGGTTGCTGACCACCTGGCGAATTATGGGATTGAACACCCCAACGCATTGTGGGACAGCTGTTGACAAGACATCGACAGCCCAGAGCTAAAGGAAAAATGCATGCAGCTATCCAGGTTGGATTTGAGGCAGGCAGAGGAGCTCGATCAGAGGGTCGAATAACTTAATGACTCAGTTGATTAGACATGCTGATTCAGCAAGCATCATTAAATTCAGGCATGAGCCATAGGACAAATGACATAAGGGATTTATGTCAGAAGCAGGCGATCAAGATCTACGCAGCTCTCATGATCTGTTTTGAAATCAGCCGCCGTAAGACGTGCAGGACAAGGAACACTTGGCACGCTCAGGAGAGGGAAGATGACGGTGATCGTAAGGGAAGGCAATCATTCCAAGACCTTACCAATATCCCATATCGTAGCAATTATGTCGATCGGACATGCAAGTGGCACAGAGAAGGGCAGCCACTCATCGATCACCTCACGAACATTCGTTATTTAACTATCACCAGAGCCAACAGGAAAAGCAATGTTTTATCGCGTAGCAAGTCAGAGCCCTTTCCCTCTGTAGACACAGTGCGGGAATACTCCACGGAAGTAGGCATCACAATGGCAGGGGAAGGTTACCGAAATCAGTTCGCAAACAAAGAACTCCAGCACGCAAGAGACATGTAAAAAAAAGGACCTCCCTACGCAACAAGCACAAAATCAGCGACCTGGAAGCCAGTGTCAAGGAGGAGGAAAAACAAGTTTCGGATCAGAAAATTGGGAAAGAAGTTGACTGGCTCCTGGATCTAGGCATAGCCAATACTCGTGCCACCCAGTTCGTCTGAACTCAAGCAGAATTTTGGTGCATGAAGACCCTCCTCGCAAAGGCGTTGGGCACTCAGGACGAACAGGCAGAGCAGTTGCGCAAGCTCAAGAATCTCACAGAGGCCATGGAGCATGACCACATGGCGTTCGTGGAAAGCATCGAATTCAAGCTCACCTCGCTGGACCAACAGGCCGAATATATCAACAAAAATCTCACTATGTTGATTAAACTCTTGAGAAATGTCATTGGCAACGACGGCAAGCTCTCTGAGATGCAGCATGGAGACTCTTCAGGCACTCAGATGGGCAACCCTCCCAAGCCAGGACAAGCCAACATGTAATAGCCTGCTTTGGAATGCGGCAGTCTGGTTCTCTACCTTTTGCAGCCTGCTTTCTGCGCCCTCCTCTTCCTTCGGATTGCTATGTCTTCTGTCTAAGGAACCCGTCAAAAGTCTTCTCGGACAGGTCCTCCATGTTTTTGTTTTATGCTTGTAATGGTTCTTTGCCGCCCTGCATGGTGTGCTGTTTTGATTTTCAGTTAATCTATAGCCAGGCCTGCTGTCAAGCGGCCCTTAATATGCTAAGGCAGAAGTTTTGTACTATATTATCCCTCTGTTAATATAAAAAGTTGATTTACACAAAAAAGAAAGAGAATCGTAAGATCTCATACAATTATTAGATCTAGGTTTATTTCATTTCAGCTTTTAATTTCTTATTAGATGTTCTAATGTTGGAAGAGATCTTGTAGAATATGTTCTTGTAAGAGAATCATAGATCTCAAACAATTGTTAGATCTAAGTTTGATTAGTTATTGAAAGAGATCTTAATGAATATGTTCTTGTAAGGGGACTTTAAGATCTTGGACAAATTAGGAATCTTTCTAGATCTATACATTTTAGATAAGCACTTCTAAGTTTACCTTCCTGGGTTGACATTAAATTAAGCTCTAATTTGCATATGCATTTTAGACCCAACACCTGTCCAAGGGGTTCCTTCAATGTAAATTCCTTCTCCAGGATTTTTATTCTTTTGTTCATCCTGGTTTCTTTCTGCACTTCTTCCTTGTGCATGATTTGGGCAAGCTTGTAGTCAGTTTCCAGACTAGTCACCTTCTCCTTAAGCTTGTTCATTTCATTGGCCTGAATGGACATATCTTCCATTGCCTTGACCAATCTTCTTGCCTCATCACCTGTAGACCCTGTTGTTGTAGACCCTGTTTCTGATGTAGATGGTGTAGATGTTGGCAGTGTTGTGGCCATTGGATTTGTGGGAGCTAAGGATGCTGCCAAAGCGGAAGGTACTGCAGTGGTTACTATTGGAATAATAGTGGAAGGGGCATCCTCAAGACTAGCTTGTTTTTTCTGAATTAGCTATCTGATTATTTTTCCATCTCCTTTAGTTGATCACTCAACTGGAGCACTAGGTCCATCATCTCCTCATGATTTGTTTGGCTTTCCAGGACCTCTTTTGTTTGTGGGTGTTGTAAATGAGGAAGCTTTAGCTATTTCTTGAGAGTTGCTATATCCTCATTCTTCTTTTTGATTAACTTCTCAACAGCCTTAATGTCAGTCAAATCATGACCCAACTCAATAACCAAGTCCAATGACTTGGTCCTGTTGTCTTTGGCCTGTGAGGAGGCCTTCTCCAATTTATATTGGGTTGTGATGTTATCCAGTGAACCCTGCAGCTTGTGTGCAGCCATGGCCTTTCCTGTAAGGGTGGAGTAGACCATTTCTCCAGCCTGTTTATGAAACTCTGTCTGGTCAATGGGATGAACATCCCTAGCCAATACCTCAAAGTCAATCTTTCTATAATGAGATGAAACACATATTTCATTAAATTTGGAATTAAATAATGGATCTCGAATTTCAAAATAACCAAAACACTCAATTTTATTGATGTCCTTGTAATAAAATATTTTCAATTTTAATGAAATATGTGTTATGAGGTCTTTGGCTATTGGACAGTTGGCTGCATGAATGAGACCTACATCTTTCCTACTTTTATGTCAAAATCTGACATCAACCTATTCTGGTTGGCTAGTGTATGTTTGAAGTATTGGGAATATGTCTCAGCCTAACTTCTCATTCCTCATCTTTATTTCCTTGTACCTATCTTTGATGTCCCTTTCTCTGTCAGCTGGCCTAGTGAAAGAGGAAACCTCAACCCTTAGTTGTCTCTCAATCATCTGAGTGTTGGAGGTTGATGTTTTTTGAGTCTCTCCTGAAGTAGTTGTGTCTTTGCTTATTTTCCCCATTGTTTCAGTGTTAGTTATTTCCACGGATTCAATCTTCTCTTCCTGTTCAAACACGGGATTCAACTTGGGCCTTTTCCTGAGTTCAAAGTATTCATCTGTAGTCTCCATGGAAGAAATAGAACCCACCTCCCTATTTCTCTTTGGATTCTTGTACTCATTGGTTTGGGTTTGTAAAGCAGGAGGAATACTCATTGGTTCCCCTAGTTCTGGAACCTGCAGAAAAGAACTCTGGTCAATTTGCTTTTCAACATCAATTAGTGTGTTTTCAACATCCACTATTGTGTTATCCATGTCCATTAATTTATTTTCCAAGCACTCAGATTGATTGGAAACCTGATCAATATCAGGTCTAGATGGTGGATGAAAGGTCCCAATTTGACCTTGATTCTCAATTTGTTTATGACCCCATGAGGATCATACTGCCACATGAAGCTATTTTTGAATTTCATCTGTTGCAATATCTTGTCAGCCTCAGGTCTAGCTTCTTTTTTATTACATATGAAGGGGCCCAATTGGTTCTTTATTTTAAATTGGGTCTTCTTCCTAGCTGCTAGGAAGTTGACCTCATTTGAATTGACGACTTGCCTAAAATACTCAAGTGCAAATATCCTTATAGGGAGGTATTTGGGAAGCTTATAAGGGGCTAGTTGGAAGCCATAAACTCTAATTTCAGTGTGGTTCTGGTACAGATACCAGTATCCCACTTTGTTGTTCTTGGCCAACTGTAGCACCCTCTTGATTTCTTGGTTGATTCTGGGTTGAGTGTTACTGGTCAACATGTTCATGACTGGGTAGACAAATGAATCAATGAAATCTTTATAGGTAAATGTTGTGGAGTATTTATGGATCAAGCGTGTCCAGCAAACAATTGATCTCTCTTTTCCCTTGGTATCTAACTTTTGGATGCTGACAGGGAATTTATTTGCTTGATAATATAAAAACATGTAAATAACACTAAAGAGTACTTGAAAACTCTTTCAGTTGGCAGTCTGGTGAACTGTTCATGCATCCTGTCTGCAATGAACTAAGCATAGTTGTATATGACAGCAGGAGGCTTGCCTGGGGTAAAAATGGATAGGAAGGCCAGGATAACCTCATCCACATGCTCATCTGTGGTATATCCTAGGATGCAAGAGAGCATGGTGATCATATGTCTACCTGTCTCTAAAAAAATGGTGGTAGCATAAGGTGGACTATCTGTGAGAGTATGACGGTCTTCTATGATGAAAGTTTAGAAGATTTGTCTTATCTTAACCAGGTCTAGTGTGATATATAGGTCCAATAGGTCTCCAATGGATAGTTGGGTCTCATTAGGGCTAGGTTGGACTTACAGCATTTGACATAAGTGTATGATATCATGGAATGGGTGCACTTCTGGGAATAAATACTTGGGTAAATTGGATTCCCACAGATGGATGTCATCGGTATGGTTCAAGAATCTATCCTTACTCAAGAAGTGGAGCTTCAGAAGGTAGGCTGGTGAGGCAGTGTCTTTTATCTGGAAATCCCTGTTTGCTAGTGCCAAATGGTCGATGTCCAAGTGAGGGGTTGACACAGGTCTCACGTCTAGAGAGGTCTGGGAAGCCATGACAGAGTTTATGGATAAGGACTAGGCTTATGGTTGTTGCAGATGTAAGGTTTTGGAAGCTTTGGTATAGCAAAGGGTAATTACAGTTTGCAACAAGAAGGTCTTTGGGTATTGAATTGAAATACTCTTCAATTTAGGGAGATTTTAATTAATTTCAATTAATTAAGCTTTTAATTAACTGTATGTTTTCAAATTGAGAGGGTCATTTTGGTTTCTCTCAAGAATACCTGAAATTTGGTGGTATGGCTTGCAAACTAGATTGAATGGTGGCTACAGAGGGTACAGTCGCTTCAGCTATGAACTGGATGCTTGAATTGGGTGTCTAGAGCTTCTTCGGGCTGCAGAGGGTGGTCAATTTTGGTCACAGAGGCTTTGGGTGTCACAGTGCAAACAAGCAAAAAGGGTTGAAAAGGGGCTTCTCTGACCTTTTAACCGGCAACGGTTACTATTTGATGTGAAATTTACAAATGAACAATGGATGGTTTTTTCTCTTGGCGGGGAGGTAGTTTCATGGGCCATCGCACCTCTTTTGGAGGAAATGTGGTATGTCCTTGCGAGCACGCGATCTAGCATGGGGCTACCACGTAGCAGAATAGTGCCCAAGCAACACCGCAAATCTTGCGTGCTCTTGGGCTGGTAACGGTCGGACAGTGATCATGCGCAATATGGATGTGCACCGTCAAATCTGAGGTTGGGAAATTGAACGGTTGTCACACGGTCAAGCTGCACAAAGGGGATCAGGACTGGGATTTGTAGGGCCTGAGGGGTTAATTACAAATAATTGTAATTAATTAATGAGTAAATTAGGGATTAAATATAAGGTCGGGTTTAATAAAGTGGGACCAGGGTTTATTGTGGCAGGGTTTCTTAACCGCGCCAAGGGTTGGTGGGTTAAAAGGTTTTTGTCGGGGAAATATGAATCGGGGAATTAATTAAATAATGTGTGGGGTTAAAAACTTAGGATAAGGGGTTTTTATGGGTTTTGAGGGGAAATAGGGAAATTAATAAGGGGGATGGTAATGTTTGCAATGGGGGAATGGATTTCACACTAGGGAAAAGGGGTTTTGGGTAAGGGCTGAGTTTTGGAAGGTAATTTACTAGAGAAATGTGCGAAACTAAGGGGTAAGGGTCAAAATGGAAGGAAAAAGGGTATTTAATAAGAAATTATGAGATAATGGGGAAATTAGTAAGTATGTGTGTGGGGGTGAAATGAAATGAGGGGATCTTAATTAAAAACAAGCTTGTGAACATCTTTTCACTCTCATAAATGCTCCTGCACATGAAACATAGGATTAAGCATGATATATGTGCCTTTGATCTAACAACCTTGTACATTTGCAACCTTTCTTCTACCTACCCATTATTTATCCTAACATTTTTTCTTCACTTTCTTGGGTGCATTTAAGCTAGCAAACCCTTTATTTCATTTTCTTTTGACAAGCAAACTATCTAATTCTAACCTTATAACTTCCAGTGGCTCATATTAAGTTTATGAGCACATTTTTGTTCTCTACCTAACCACTGATCTGCCAAGGTTAAACAGTTTGGCTAGATCTTTATTCTCTATCTATCAACATAAAATTTAAAAACATGAATGAGTCCAGATTAAGCTATTTGACAATCATGGATTGTGGCATTTCTAACAAGCTGCACACAATGTTATTTTGCATAATAAAGTAAAAGTAGTGGCACTTGAATTCGCACACTTTCATGATCTATTTTATTTCTTTTTTGAGGCTCATATTTTTCACTTTTTTTATTTTTTTATCTTTCTCTTTGTCCTTTGATTATTCCTTTAGGACATACCCTCTTTACATTTTTTAATTTTTAATATGGAAAAAATTTTGCATTAAGCAAAAGTATGTACAATATTACAAGACTAACCATAGCCAATTCAAAATTATGAATCCTAATATCATAGGACCCTAACACCTATGATAAAAGGGATGTTTTCAACAAGATTGTGTTTCTGGTAGAAGAAAAATCTCTCAGGGTGTTCCTTATACCAACATTCTACACTGCTTGGATCACTTTGATCTTTAACATACTCTAGCCTTATGGTATCATTGTAAATGTTTCTTACATCTTGTCTTGTCATGTATGTATCTCGATATATTCACGTATATAACTCACCAAGTCGATCCTTCACATCAAAGATGAGTTTGTCCCATATCATTGTAACATTAAAACTTCTTTGGATTAAATGTTGGACAATAGATCGCATATCCCTTGTTAAATAGGTGCATAATTGAATCTCATATGCCTATCAATTGCATATCTTTTCATGAAAAACAACACTGGATTTATCAATATGCCTACATGCAATATATATTATTATAGCTTCGCCTGGTCTAAGTTGAAGTCGTCGTGCAATGAATTGACATTGGAAACCAACTTTAATACTTTCATGTTGATTGTGTTTTTTTCTTTTGATCTGAGGATGCACTTGTAATTCTATTTTTGCACTCCCGACCATAAGCACACCCATAACTATATATAAAAAAAAAATTACGACAAATTAGATATAACATTTATGTATACTGAAAAAATATATATGTATAATGAAAAAATATATAAAGACTCACATAATGTACTCCAGATATGTTGAAAAATATGTTTGTCTGATATCCTTTACTTTTTTACTTCATTGAGAATAAAGAAGAAATTGAGTGGGTGCACATTCACTCGATTCCTCTCTTATAAAATCATCAAGTCGACAATATGGAATAATTGCAACTTGGTCCCCATCAATCTTTGTCCATGTTAAGTCTTCTGCTAAAAATTCAATCATATCCTCTAGGTCCTTCAACTCCCAACCCATTAATCCTCTCCCACTTATTCATTCTTGACATACCTATACAAATTTCATTACAAATAATTTGGTTTGAGTAAATATTATGGTCTTGATTAATACATATCACTAAGCGTAGAAATCACTTTTTTAGGTAAATATTTTATGCTTTTCAGGTAAACCACTTTGGTAAAGGTAATATTTGGGTCATTAATCAACTTAGATACTCCTGACAAATTTAGACTAACCATGTATGTCATGTGATGTCTTTGTGGAGGTGGTGCCACCATGTTGGTCTCATGGTACAACTTGTGATGAGTGGTTCAGGTGGAAGGGGTTGAAGGGCACTACCTAGCATTCAAATCTCATAAAAGAAAGGATGCTACCAACACTGAGGCATGAGATGGTGTGCTAATATTTTCCCTTCAAAGAGTGACCAAAGGGAGAGACATAAAATCTCTCTTAGAAGGGGAAGGTTTTGTAATCTCCTAGACTGATTGTTTGTGATCTGATGCTCAAAAAAATGCTCAAAAATGAAAGTTGTCAGAATGACTCAAAAATGGAATAAATGGATATATCTTGGCGATCTGAATCCAACTCAAGTCATTTTGTTCAAAACGAATGTTGTATGCTCGCATAAACGCGTTTTGCTCATTTTTGGAAACAGCTAAATTTTTAAAAGGCAATGTGTAGGGCTGCCCAGTCAGCAGTCCGTACAGCTAACTGGGCCTGCTTATTTGGTAGAGTGACTGGGCTCCATGGGCCAATCTCAGCGTGACAAGTGTCAGGTTTCTATTGGTTGTGATTTGGTCGAATTTTATTGGAGGTTATATGGTTGAGGTGGACCAACCACAGGCTACCATGTGGCCCAACCAGAGGCTGCCACATGGCACCTCGGTAGCCACCAAAATTTGGTTAAGGTCAAAATTACACCATCGAGGATCAAACAATAGACCTCATCCAAACTAGTTGCAGCCTCAACCAACATGCCACACGTTGTTTCTTATTATGTATTGGGCACATGTCTTATTTAAGTTTGTGTTGGCGCACATTTAAGAGTTGGGACTGTGGTTAACTCCCGACCTCTGTCCGCAAACTAGGGTTAGGAGCTAACCACGACCTCGAAATATGTCATGTGAATAAACTGCAACCATAACCACCATTTGACAGGTCGTGAACACTGCCATGTAACCAACCCCGTGTGTGCTAATCGTTAACCATAACCGTGCCCAAACCACCAACAGAACTTGCCCATGTAACCAAGCCAAGACTATTAATTGAAAATTGTAGACAGATTTGGAGTTAAGGGGCCACCCCCAAGTCCCATGGGGATCCACACAACCACATGCATGGGAGAAACAGGGGCTAGATAAAGCCCCCGAATTTCAGCACCCATCATGGTCTTATGGCCACCACGTGACTAAGATTTTCGGGACTAGGAGATTAAAGGCACCCTTGTCTGCCCTACAAATTTTCATGCCGAGTTGGAATTGTGCTAGGTTTAGTGGGCAATTTCCGTGTTCAGGACAGCCGAGCCAGGTTTGGGCCGAATTGTGGGGAGATTAGCTGCAAAATTTGGGAAAAGAGAGAAAGAGGCATAACTTTCTAAGTTTTTGGTCTTTTTGGGAGCAAAAAGAGGCTATACAAGGGTTTTTTATAGCTCTGAAACCATTCGAGCTATTATTGAAGCCATTTGAACAATGTAACTTAGTTTAATCACTATTTTTATGAGCATAATGATATAGGCCCAACCATTGGAAGTTGGACCAAGAGACGTAGCCTAGGAGGGGTGAACTCCTTCATCACTTATTGTTTTGTGTTTACTGTTATGGTGATATTTTTTGCATTATTCTGCAAATTCTGAAGTTTAAATTCATGTTTATGTGTTTATGAATTTAACATAAGAGACTTAAAACTCAAATTTAATCACTTGCAATTCTATATAATCTTCAAGTTTCATATACAGATCGGTTTAGTATCAGAGCCTAGGTTCTTTGTTTTTGTGAGGATTTAATTGTTTGCAAGTGTTTTTTATGCTTACAAGGTTGAAGCTCAAGAGAGGAGAAGTAAATCTTTTGATTTCAGGTTCTCAAGTTGGGACAAAGCCAAGGAGAGCACATTTACCACAATCTCCACCGCAAATTTCACCTCAAATTGTACATGAAGCTTCAGTAAGCATGTCACATGAAGGAGGGTCTGATAATATGTTAGAGGGTGAGAATTATTTCATAAAATCATTCTTTTACATGACCTATATGGTGAAATTTATCTATAAAGAGAGAAACACAAGATTGCAGGATGAGAGCTCCAGGCCTTCAAAAGGAGAGGGTTCTTCAAACGGAAAAGGAGGAGATGAGCAAAAGACTCCAAAAGGGAATGGAGGTAAACCACCATCTTCTCCACCATCATCTTCACCTCAATACTCACCTTCATATCCATCCTCTTCCACAACAACCCTTTCACAAACACCGCCACATACTCCAAAGGGACATGGTAAAACTCCCTTGTTGGAACTAGATATAAAATTTGAATTGCCTATGTATAATGGTGAGGTTAATGCTGAGAGAGTAGATAATTGGGTTCATCAACTTGAAGTATATTCCGAGATACAAAACATCAAGGATGATGGAAAAAAATATTCAGCTGGCTTCATTAAGGTTGGAGAGTGCAACATTGATTTGGTGGGAAGCCAAAACACAATAGGATATGAAAAAGCATAGTAAGGTCTCAACCTCTTGGATTGATTTTGTTGATGCATTAAGAAGATAGTTTTCTCCATTCGCTTATATGTAGAAGTCTATTATAGATTGGCATAATTTTAGGCAATTAAAAGGTTAAAGTGTGCAAAGTTATACCGAAGAGTTTAGAAGAAGATCATTGATATTAGGTGTAGATTTGTCATCATAAGACACTTTGTTGAAATATATTGGAGGTTTACACAGTTATTTAATACATGCTATCCTTATGTTTAATCCTACAAGCTTAGATGAGGTTTGTGTTAATGCAACACATCTTGAAGCAAGAGGGAAAAATATTTCACAAGAGGGTAGCAAAAAGCCATTTAAAAGTGGAGACAAAGGAGAGGGTAAATTCAAAGGGAAAGGAAAGAAGAATGCATCCATCAAGAAGGAGGGAGAAAAATTAACATGCAATCATTTTTCCAAGGAAGGTCATAATGAAGACCATTGTTGGAAACTTCAGCCTGAGATGAAGCCCAAGAAGTTTAACAACAAAGGAAAACAAAAGACAGTGGCAAGTACTTAATAGGATTTAGGATTCGATTCGAGTGATGAAACCAAAATCACAGCCATGGGATTAAGAGGTAAGGACTCCATTGCTAGCACTAGTACTTAAAATAACCACAATGAAACTCCAAATGAAAAAGAAAGGATAAAAATTTTATGTATTGGGGTAACCTCAAAACATAACAAGATTGACACTCTTTTTTATAGTGGCTCTCAAGCCAATCTCATCTCTGAAAACGTTGTTAAAAGATTGAACTTGGAAACTATTCCACATCATAAGTCCTATCCTTTAGGTTGGGTGTGTGAAAATGCATAGTTGCAAGTAACTAGAAAGTGTAAATTGAAATTCATCATTACTGCAAACTTCATATATGAGGTAGAGCTTGATGTAGTGCCATTAAACATATGTGGTATTGTTTTGGGAAGCCCATACATTTATGAAAGAAAATTTATCTTCCATCGCCATGAAAAAAATTACCATTTGTTTAAATATGGTGTAGAGTACATTGTTAGAGCCCATCGCAAAAAACTAAAGCTTTCACTTGTGAATGCAAGGAAAACGAAGAGACTTGTTAACTCTAGCAAGAATTTTGTGCTTCTAATGATCAAACCTAATAATGATGTTGATAATGAAGCTTTTCAAGGTTGTGACTCAATATTAAAATCTGATTTGATTGAGGTTGTTAACCAATATTATGAGATGTTTCAGGAACCCAAAGGATTTCCTCCCAAGAGGGGAATCCAACTTTAAATTCAATTACAGCAAGATTGTCCTCTTTCTAACATTGGCATGTACAGGATGTCAGTGATGGAAAGTGCATAATTTAAAAACTAGATCCAAGAGTTGCTAGACAATGAAGTCATCCTACCAAGTACTTTGCCATGCGGGTCACCTATTGTTTTGGTGCCAAAGAAGGATGGAACATGGTGCATGTGTGCTTTCGTGCATTGAAAAATATTACGGTAAAGAACCGCTACCCACTTCCTAGAATTGATGATTTACTTGATCAATTGAAAGATGTTGTGTATTTTACTAAGTTGGACTTAAGGAGTGGTTATCATCAAATTAGAATCATTGAAGGAGACATATGGAAGACAACATTCAAAACAAAGCAATGTTTGTTTGAATGGCTAGTTATTCCCTTTGGGCTTTGAAACTCTCCTACTACATTCATGCGTGTGATGAATGATGTATTGAGGCCTTTTCTAGATGATTTTGTGATAGTCTACTTAGATTACATCTTAATTCTCAGGAAATATCGTGAGGAACATTTCATGCATGTCAAAAAAGTACTTGATGTCTTGAAGAAAGAACAATTGTTTTTAAAGATGTCAAAGTGTGAGTTTGGAAAGACTTCTTTAGTTTATTTGGGTCATATTGTTGGATGAGGTGAGTTCAAATTAGACCCCTCCAAGGTTGATGTCATTTTGAATTGGCCAAACCCCAAAATAGTTATGGAGGTAAGAAATATTTGGGAGCGGCCCAATATTGGAGAAAAATATTGCTAATTTTTCTTCTATCGCAACTCCTTTACATGCATTGACAAGTGTGAAAAAGGTTTTTCAGTGGGGAGGCAAACAGAAAAAATCATTTGATGCATTGAATTAAAAGATTAGTTCATCTCCTGTACTTGCACTTCCAGACTTGAGATAGTCATGTGAGATACAAACGGATGCAAGCGACTATGCCATGGGCGCAATCCCAATGCAACATGGTAAGCCTATCTATTTTCATTCGGAAACCTTTAATGGTGCAGTGATTAATTATCCTACATATGACAAGGAACTGTATGCATTGGTAAAAAGAGTGAAAAAGTGGAAACACTACTTGATGGGTAACGAAAAAATCATTCGCACTAATCATCAACCATTGCAATACTTGCAATCACAAACAAAGCTGCAACAATCGAGGCACTTTCGCTGGACAAGTTTTCTTCAACAGTCTCTCTTGGTGATAAGGTATAAGAAAGGTATATATAATAAAGTTGTTGATGTGATTTCTAGGCCTATTGTTAGTGCATACACTATACTTAAGCATAATTATGTCTTGCATGAGAGCTATGTAGAATAATATGCTTTAGATAGTGATTTCCAAGATGTATATGCGACTTTAAGTCAAGGGAACCAAGTAGAGGAATCAGATTATCATATGCATGACATATTGTTGTGCCATCTTGGTAAGATTTGTATTCCATAGGGAGAAAGATTCAACATCATAAGAGAAGCACATACTTCTCTTCTTGTTGGTCATTTCGGTGTAGGTAGGACGGTGGCACAATTACAGAGGTATTGTTATTGGTCTCAAATGCTTGAAAGTGTGTCAAGATTTATTAAAGGATGTTCATTATGTGCTGTTAGTAAGCCTTGCAATAAAAATTTAGGATTGTATACACCACTTCCAGTACCTTCTCGTCCATGGGAGAGTGTTTCTATGGACTTTGTAGGAGGTATTCCTATGTCCAAAAGAAGTCATGATTATTGTAGTTGTGGATAGGTTCAGCAAAATGCGTATTTTAATTCCATGTAAAAAGGAGATTACAGCTGAGCATACTGATCATTTATTCTTTCAAAACATATGGGTGCATTTTGGATTACCCGCGTCCATTGTTAGTGATCGAGATTCTCACTTTGTCAGGAATTTTTGGTTGACAAGCTTATGGGGATTCATGGACACGAAATTGAAAAAGAGTACAACATTTCATCTGCAAACACACAGTCAAACAAATATGGTGAACATAATGGTGATACATCTTCTTTGTGGGTATTGCAGCAAACATCCTAAGTTGTGGGATGAACATTCTCACTATATTCAGCATGCTTACAACCAGGCCAAGCACTCTTCAACTCAAACATCACCATTTGAAGCATGTTTGGGATAATTGCCCAAGTCTCCTTTTGACTTTATTTTTGGGAAAGATGTTGCTATTGATGATCATAGTGACATAGAAAAATCTAAAAGGTTCACTGAACAAATCCAATTGGTACATCAAAAAATTCAAGAACAACTGGAAAAGAGTCAAGTCAAGTACAAGACAAGACACGACAAGAATCAAGTAGATCACAGTTTCCAATTCGGTGATGAATTTTGGCTTCACATTAGAAAATAAAGGCTCCAAGGAGAAGGTAAAAAATTGAAACCAATTCAATATTATCCATTCAGAATTTCACAAAGATTGTTGATAATGCCTTCAGATTGGATTTGCCTTCATATATGCAAATTTATGTGGTTGTTAATGTTGATAATTTAAGGTTATATGAGCCTCCTTTGATTGAAGATAAAGGAGAGAATGGTTAGATTCCTTCCATTGAGTATCTATCTCCTGAATACCTTGAAGAACTTCAGCAAGACACCATTCTTGACAGAAGAATAAGGACTTCAAAACAAGGGAGCGTGGAGTACCTTTGTGTGGGGATCAAGGGAATAAATCCAAGAAAATCCAAATGGATAGAGATTGGAAAGGTGAGAGAATTGTACCCTCATATACTTGTCATATGAAAGTGATATTTTGGGGTCCAAAAGCTTCCAATGGGGAGGAGTGATCTCGTGCTCAAAAATATGCTCAAAATTGAAAGTTTTTGGAATGGCTCAAAAATTGAACAACTAGATAGATCTCGATGATCTGAATCCAATGCAAGTCATTTCATTCAAAACGGATGTCGTATGCTCCCAGAAATGCATTATGATTGTTTTTGGAAACAGCTAAATTTTTAAAAGGCAGTGTGCAAGGTTGCCTAGTCAGTAGTCCATACAGATGACTAGTCTTGTTGACTTGGCAGGGTGACTGGCCTCCATGGGCCAATCTCAGCGTGATAAGTGTCAGGTTCTATTACCTGTGATTTGGTCAAATTTGATTGGAGGTGATATGGTTGAGGTGGCCCAACCATAGGCTACCACGTGGCCCAACCATAGGCTACCACGTGGCCCAACCATAGGTTGTCATGTGGTACCTCGGTGGCCACTAAAATTTGGTTAAGGTTGAAATTACACCATCGGGGATTGAACACTAGACCTCGTGCAAACTAGTTGTAGCCTCAACCAATAGGCAACACATTGTTTCTTATTATGTATTGGGTGCATGTCTTATTTAAGTTTATGTTGGCTCATGTTTGGGGGTTGGGACTATGGTTAACTCCCGACCCCGGTCCGCAGACCAGGGTTAGGAGCTAACTATGGTCCTGGAATATTTCATGTGAATAAACGGCAACCATAATCGCCATTTGACAAGTCGTGAACACCGCCATGTAACCAACCCCATGTGCACTAATTGTTAACCATAACCACGCCCAAATCTCCAACAGATTCTGCCCATGTAACTATGACGAGACCGTTAACTTAAAACCATAGGAGGAGTTGGAGTTAAGGGGCCAGCCCCAGGTCCCATGGGGACCCACACAACCATAGGCGTGGGAGAAACAGGGGCTAGATAGAACCCCCGAATTTCGACACTCATCACAGTGTTATGACCTCCACGTGACCGAGATTTTCAAGACTGGGGGCTTAAAGGAACCCTTATCTGCCCTACAAATTCATCCACTCAGCGGGAATCATGCCAAGTTTAGTGGGAAATTTCCGCATTCAGGGCGCCTGAGCTAGGTTTCGGCCAAATTGTGGGGAGATTAGCTGCAGAATTTGGGAAAAGAGAGAAAGAGGCATAACTTTCTGAGTTTTCTATATTTTTGGGAGCAAAAAGATGCTAGACAAGGGTTTTTGATAGCTCTTAAGCCATTGGAGTTGTTATTGAATCCATTTGAGGATGTAATCACTATTTTTATGAGCATAATGATATAGGCCAAACTATTGGAAGTTGGACTAGGAGATGTATCCCAGGAGGGGTGAACTCCATCACTCGTTGTTTTGTGTTTACTGTTATGGCGATATTGTCTGCATTATTCTACAAATTCTAAAGTTTAAATTCATGTTTATGTGTTTATGAATTTAATATAAGAGCCTTAAAACTCAAATTTAATCACTTGCAATTCTACATAATCTTCAAGTAGTTTCATATACAGATCAATTTGGGTCAAAAATAATTTAGGAATGTCACACCACTTTGAGTTTGATCAAGAACGAACTAAGTTTACTAGGTGGAGCAAGACTCGACGCATTGTCCATAGCAAGAATGGGTATTCTGAACAAAGTTGATTTAGAAAATTTAAAAGCTTCATCCATATGAGGGAAAAGGTGTTTTTGATGCCTCCCTTCCGATAACCTAGAAGGAAACCTAACTTTACCCTTTTCCCCAGGAACTTTAGAATCACTAATCAATGGATCAACCATAAGTTGACGAGAATATTTATACCACACTTCTAAGACTCTAGGTATACCAGAACAATCCTTAAGAAGGTGAGCACCCTTACAAAGCTTGCAAAGGTATTTGGGCTTGCGTTGCATATTGGAGGGTTCCTCAACATTACCAACACTCACAGTCGTGGTTGGTTTGTTAGACCCTTTCTTATCTTTCTTCTTCTTCTTCTTCCTTTTCTTATTCTTCTTAGCCTCCTGGTTACTAGCATTAAGACTTTCACCAGGCAAAGAAGAAGAAAGGGTAGAAGACATGATGGGAGAAGAATTTATTTAATCATGATAAAAGAATAATAAAGTTTTATACAACATTAATCAGCATCCTACTCACTTGGCCCTTGATCTCCTAATGGCATATTTTATTAATTTTGTTAAAAGTATAAATATGAACATTCATTAATCAACTAATTAGCTAATGGTTGGGTTGTTGAAATAATGGCCAACAACATAAACATTCAATAGAATCTTGGAAGTGCCATGAAACTTGAGAAAGCAACGATCTTTGTTTTTTTACCATTAATCAGCATATGAAGCACTACTACTTTGCATTTCACTATGTAGTCTTGGAAGGTCCTTCACTCTATAGAAATCTAAAAATATATTTAATATATTGATGTGTTATTCTTGTTATAGACATGATTGAACAAAACAGAACATTGTTGAAGAAGGTTTATACCTTGACAAATGTCATAGATCCATTAATAAATTTCGTTCATATTAAAAAAAATCATAGTAAGTGTATACTAATTATTTAGCTTATGTAGAGACAATGTGTGCTAATTTTTAATATTTATTATTTATCGTATACCACTTTTTAAAATGATAAATTGGAAGGTCCTAGTGGGGACCAGGGTTTACTTTCCTATAACCTATTAGCTAGAGTCTAGGACTATTTCCTACAAGGAGATGGACATTATATGTCTATCAGTCCAATGGTGCCTAACCTAGACTTAAAATTTATCTATGTACGTATGTATGGATTTCTTTACAGTGCACATGAAATTATTTTTATTTATACAATAAGTTGCATTTATCATGAGATGATATATTGTGCCTTGTTTATCATATACTTGTGTTTTATGTTTTTTTTTTAAAGAAAGTTTCTAATATTTTTCGTTTAAAACAAAAAATGATTATTTATGTATGACACTCCCAAGTGAATTTCCAAATTGATATTTCTACAAAAATTACATTAATCAATTAGTTTTAAAAAATAAAATGCATAGAATCAATTTTATTAATTCATGAAGAGATTTTGATAAACTACTCATTCTCACCGTGAATATCTAAGGCAATGGAGAAGACTTACCTTCCTGGGTAGATGTTGGAGCACTTGGTGATGGATATAGGCATGGTTCAGGGTTGATGGATAAAGGCATGGTGGAAGTGAAATAAGAAAAAGGTAGTGGGTGTGGACAATGATACACCCCCACTGATTATACAATAGTGGGAATTGGTGTGTTAATTGGGTCCCTTCGAAGTGGAATCAAAGGGAGATACATAACACCTCTCCCCAACAAAACCCCCAATATCTAAAGTAAAACCACTAAAAAATGTTGTGAATTGAGACAAGAGGCAATCCCCTCTATTAAATCTTCTTTGAGAAAACAAGACACAATGGTGGTGACTTACTAATGTTATAGAATAGGATAAGGACCATGCAAATCAAATAGCTCCGAAAGTCAAGACTCACCAAACCACACCTCATTTTGCAATCTACTTCCTCTAATTGAAAAGACAAAGCCTATAACCATAATCCCTGGAGAATAAAGGGTGGAACCTCTCACCAGATCAAAATTGTGTGGAACCAAATATTTGCTCACGTAAGCAACGCGGGCATTGATTTGCATATATCTCGATCAAAGCATTATTCTCCCTTAAAGCATGCAAGAATTCAACCCTAGAGAGGTCTTGGATACCTCCTTCACCCACTTTAGTATTAAAGCCAAAAGTGTGTTCAATAGACTAATGTGAACCATATGCCTTGTTACATTCTAAAAATCCATCACCACCTTCAAAATTTGAAAACCAAAGTTGATGGAAGCCTTCAAACCTTTCCATAGTGTATAAGATTCAGCATTATTTATTGAAATATCAAGAACCCAAACAAATGCACTTTCAATTAATCCTATAGGATTTGTAATAACCCCTCTATCACCCATCACCCCAGTCCATAACATGCTAATTAGTAAGTAAGAAAATTAGTAGAGTTTTTAGAATTTAATTGAATCATCGATAATTATTAGTGGTAGGAATTTAATTTTCATGGAATATTATAGAATATTTATGTTTTTTTGTCTTTTTAATTAAATTGGCTAATTAAAAAAAATCCATACAGCAAAGTGTCATATAAAACAAGTTATGGTTTTTGGTCATGTGGTATTGATAAGCCTTGATATTGTAACAAATCTTATTTACATTAGCAAATCTCCATGGTTAAGTGAGTGTGAATCATCATGACCAAAAATCTTGTTACATGTTTTTCTAAATGTATATATGTTTAATTTATGTATTATTTGTTTTTTGTAATTAATAATAATAATAATATACCTTAAAATAAAATTATAATTTAGTTACTTTTTATGTTTTTTTAAATCTTAATAATATGAGATACACTACTGTAGTGTGTTTTGTTATTGATTATGAATTGATGTCTATCAATATTTACTAGTCATCTAATTTATATGGTTGCACTAGTTTTATTGAACTTTTCTTATCAAACATCTTTTTTTCGAAAACATAAGTTTTGGAAGTAAAATTTTTACTTGGATATATACAGAGAAAGGCATGTCTTCTTCTAAAAATTGATATCTACCAATATTTACTAGCCATCTCATCTACATGGATGCATTAGTTTTATTATTTTGAATTTTTCTGAACAAACATAAACTTTGCAACTAAAATTATTAGTTCTAAGAATTTCAATCCTACTTTTGTCACTTCATTTGACGAATTTGGTACGTTATTTATTTATTCAATATGTTTGTGCTTTTATTAAAGTGTGTTAGTTATATTTCTTTCTCCACTTATAAATAAATGTTAAGAACACTGATTTGGCTCCTAAGACATAAAAGTTAATAAACCATAACCAGTTATAGATCATTTGGTAACAAATTTCAAAATCTCAATGACAAGTACGTTTATTATTTACATTTTAGTATAACAAAATCTACATTTAAAAATTTATTTATTTTTTTTTAACAAGGTTGGATACTTTTATATTATAAAAAAGAGAAGGACTAGGCCCTTGTACAATCCAGAGGTAGAAGGTCTATTATGGAGGAACCAAAATGAGAGCGCAGTCCCTACCTTGACATTATAGCCTTTGTTTCTAACAGATTGGAAAAAGACATACTTATATTGACAAACATATTGGCCAAGCAGGAGACAGAAGGTGTAATACATAGAAGAAATAAAGATGAGTTGATCACCAAAACTGATTTACTGATTCTTCTGGGTAGTGGCCCTTCTTTTTGCTGTAACGGGAGAAAGCTTCCCCCTGCTCACTTTTGTTCATAGAGTTTATATAATCCACAACGTCCTCGAGATGTTTACACTTATCTTTCAAAGCATCTATCTCCTCTCTTTGTTTGTCAATCTCTGTTTGTTTGTAATTATTGACATTCTTCATTTCTGCGCGAAGTTCTTTGAGAGTCTGGATGAAGCGGCCGATCATAAACCTATTAGCATGGCACAGGGCACAACTGTCATTTTTCACTACCTTTTCCAGGGGATTACAAGACATTTTGATGAAGCCTGGGTGTCTCTGATTACTGAGTGACTGTGTTCTTGGTGTTAGAATGGCTTGGTCGACTTTTTCTATTGCTCTGTTTGAACTTATAGCAATGAATTTTTTGAACTGCCACCTGAACCGTAGTCTCTTCCTGAGGATAGAAAGAAAATTGGACGGCTTCTGAGGGGAGAACAGGCAAAGACAGATTCTATTACTCCCTCGATGAATGAGGGGGGTAATGAAGATCTAAAAGTGGCAAGGCAGAGAAAAGGCGTTGAAGTTATGAGGCTTGCTAACAGAGAGAGTAAGAGGGGCAAAGATTCTAATCGAATCCATGAAGAGGAGAAGATGGAGAGCAAACTGCTGATAGCGGGGAAGAGAGACCAGGGCTATGGATGAAGGCCAAACTGGAGGGCGCAAGGCCTGTCTAAGAATGGGAGGAGTAAGGTTCTCAGTGAGTGAGCCTGTCCCAATGAGGCCGCTGCAAACAAACTTAATAGACAAAATGTTGTTAGATAACTTACATTTAACAGAAAGGATCGTGCTTTTACCTCCTTTCGAAACCTGCCAGCTGAAGATGTTGCGATCGGATTTGGCCTCACCAGACTCAGAGAATTGAGAGTTTGAGCGCTTTGAGCGATCTATAACCTTAATAACAAAGGAACTATTCCTTTGATGAAACCTGCTAACCCAGTGCTGCTTATATGCTTGATTCTTCACACTCTTCTTGTGCCTCTAATCACTATTCTCAAGCGTGTTCCTACCACAACCATCATTGCACCGTTGACCAGTGCGGGCGCTTCTGCTATTGATTTGACTAGAGCCTAACTTATGTAGATCCCTGGGACATATTTTTCCCCAATCCAAGAAACTATGCATAGCATTCTTCCTGCTGACGATTCTCCACTCTACTCTAGGAGGATGAGTTGAGATTTTATTGTCAGACCTGTGTTGGATGATCACTTGTTGCTTATGCCTTTGAGATGTTGTAGCCATTTGTTTGATTTGATTGTCTGTACAATGAAAATTAATCCCGTCCAAAGGAGAGGGGAAATCAAGGAATAGATTTTCATATGTATCTTGATTTTCTTTTACTTGCCCAACTCTCTGATTCATTGCCTTGTTGGCAAGAGAATGGGCTTCTTGATTGTGAGCCCTTAAAACGTGCTTATATTTGATATTTCCCAGGTGTTTGGTGTTATCTAGAATTCTTTGTTTGATTCTGTTTAAAGCATGATTTTGAATTCTCCCCCAGTTTCCATAGCAGTAATGATTATCGCTGAGTCGCCAATTACAACTTGACCTGGAGTTTGTTGAAGATGCATGAGCCTAGTAACAGACTATACGCCTCCACTTTATTGTTTGACATGTTACTGAGCCCCCATTCATAGGAGGAGATGACTTCTCCTTTCTGATCATAAATTACCCGCCCCCCCCCGGCTTTTGCTCTGCCAAGATTATTTTTGGAAGCACCATCAAAGCGGAGAGTGTATTTATTTTGATTTTTGATCCATTTTTCAATTTCCTTTTCATTTCCCTTGAACTTCTAACCTCTATTTCTTCCCCCTGTCTTTGCTGGCAATTGTTTCCTCACAGAACACACCAAAGGGATTTTGTTATACCACTCCTTTTCTTTGTGCTGCCAATTATTTTGATCCACACTAAACACAGCATTGGCGCTAATCATCTCTGCAACTAGCCCCCAAGTTTTGGCAAGAATGAGACCTAGGTTAGGCTTTTGGCTTTTGAAGATGCAACTATTTCTTGCAAGCCAAATTTGACAGCAGAGAACAGATGGGAGACACTTCCAGATACGAATAATGGCAGATTTGTTTTGCTTTTTATGTGGGTAACTTTTCTCCCAGTTCTTATTTAGAGTTGTGATCTGATCGAAGATGTCACTGGTCATCTCCAGAGGACTTATAATTTGCTTCCAACAATGCCTTGCAATGGCACAATTTAAAAAGAGATATTGATTGCTTTCTTCCTCCTTCTGGCATAAAACGCACATGGATGGCCCTTTAATACCTTTTTTCCTAAGGTTTTCCACAGTGAGGATCTTACCTTTTATGAGGGTCCATGCAAAAAAAAATATTTTTGGGAGGCACTCATTCTTCCATACGGCAGACCTAAGACTCCAATTCTCTAGATTTTTGTTGGGTTGGAGGAACTTATATCCGGAATTCACTGAAAACTTTCCTCCACTAGGTTCCCAGACATAGCTATCTTGGATCTTTTTGTTTATAGGGGCAGCTCCAGCCAGGGTAATCTTCATGTCATCCCACTATTTTTTCAATATGTTTGGGAGAGGCAATTCTTTCCAGGCAGTCCAACTGTTTTGTTCCCAGTCTGAGATGTCATAGAGAGGTTATGTCTTTGTTTTCCATCCAAACTTTCAAAGCTCTGAATTTTTGGCTTTGATTCAATGGAGCAGATCCCATGATTCTATCAGTCCATATGGCAGTATCTTTCCCATTCCCCGGGCTCTTCGATATATGGTCTTTGATTTGAGGGATGACTTTTTTAATAAGTTTCCACGCTTGAGTGTATGGTCGCTCTGAGATCATTCCAGTGAGGATCTCTGAGTGCTGGCCATTGAGATTTTTTTTAACAGAGCCTCAACCCACCAACTAACTTTCTCAATTAACATTCGCCAAATAAGCTTGATGCCTAGAGACTTATTTGTCAGGCTTGGGATCCTGATGGAGATACTTCCTTTTTCAAATGGGAGGGTCACTTGATCCCAACGAACAAGGCTACATTTTTTGGTGTCTTGTTTCCCTCCTTGCCAAAGGAAGCCTCTCATGATTAACTCCATTTGTTTATGAATGCTAACAGGAGCCAGAATTATAGCGTACTGATAGATAGGCATGGCTGAGAGAAGAGCTCTCATCTTTTCTATCTGTTTATTCCACACCTCTTTCTTGACCCCTTCCTTAGCTAGAGGTAACCCAAGGTAAGTGAAGTGTCCCCATTTCCACTGAACCAGGATGTCCATAAACTGGGAAATCCTTTGCATTACATTTATTGAAACATTCCAAGTATAAATTCTGCACTTTTTGTTATTGAGCAGCCCTCCTGAGACAGCAAGAAAGGCATCTAAGATTTTCTTGAACCTCCTGGAAATAATACTTGAGGCTCCTCCAATGAGGAGAGTATCATCCGCAAAGAGAGAGTGATTGATTTCTTTAACCCCTCGACCTATTTTAATGCCAATTATTTCCCTTTTATTCCTTTGGATTTCAAGCGAATACTTAAGGGTTCCGCCATAAGGATGTAGAGGAAAGGAGAGAGCGGATATGCTTGCCTCAGACCTCCAATGCTTCGAAAATAACGACTGGCCTTCTTTTGATCAATGGGGTTGTCCATGGATTTGAGATGCATTCCATTATAATGTTGATGAACTTAATGGAGATCCTAAACTTTTGAAGAATTGCCACTAAGTACTGATGGTTAACTCTGTCAAAGGAATTGGTCATATCCAGCTTAATGACCATGCCTTTTTCATTTCTTTGAATACTGCTATGTATGGCTTCCTGAACAAGAATCGTGTTGTCCATTATCTGTCATTTGGGAACAAACCCACCTTGGTTTTCACAGATGAGACTGGGCAGGATCTTTTTCAGTCTATTTGCCAGAATTTTTGTGATGATTTTATAAGAGGCATTACATAAAGAAATAGGCCTAAATCGATCAAAAGAGAGAGGATTTTGCTCCTTGGGGATGAGTGTCAAATGTGAGGCTTTGGTGTTTTCTCCCATTTTGTTTTTTTTTTAACATTTTTAACCATTCTTACAAAGTCTTTTTTTATTATGTCCCAATGGGTCTTGTAGAAGGCGATGGTAAAGCCATCTGGCCCAAGGGCTTTATCCGGGTGCATGCTCCAAGTTGCCTTTCTTATTTCCTTCTCTGTCACCTCCTTCTCCATCTCACTGTTTTGTTGAGCGTTGATTTTACTGCTGACTTGCTGAAGGAATTCAACGTTGTCCAATTGCTGGTCTCCTGTTGTTAGGAGGGTTTTGTAATATCTGTGGGTTGCTTCTTTAATTTCCTCCCTCTCCTTTATTTCCTTCCCTTCAACTTGGATCTTGTCAATTTGGCTGCCCACTCTTCTTAACTTGAGGTTATTGTGGAAGAAGGAAGTATTTTTATCCCCCGCTTTTAGCCAGAGACATCTGGATTTTTGTCTCAATTCCTCCTCCTCTTGTCTATTTTGTCTGTAGAGTTCCATAAATATTTCTTTTTCGTGGGCATGTTCTTGTTCTGTTGCTTGTTGTTTTTCATTTTCCTTGCTCCATTTTTCCAGATTCTTTTGCAGCTCAACTTTTTTTTTTTCTCTTTAAGAGCATTCTCTCTTGCCCAAATTTTTATTTTTGCTCTTAAATTTTTTAGCTTGGATTCCCAAATGAAGTGGGGGGAGCCTATAACATCTATTTCCCAGCTATCCTTTATGATCTTGCTGAACTCATCCTTGTTGTCCCAATTTTTATTATATTTAAAAGGGATCAACCCAAAATTCTCCAACCTGTCCAAAATCAGAACCACAAGCTTGTGGTCGGAGGTTGTAGCATGAACAATCTTACTCTTGATGGCTGAGAATCCTGTAGCTATGCTCTCTTTGATCAGGATCCTAACCAGTCTTTCTTTGATGTTTTGAGTTCCAGCTCTTTTATTGCTCCAAGTAATTTTTCCATTACTTGGAGGAATGTCTAGAAGTTTGTGGGCTTCTATGATATCTTCCAAGGCTGCTCTAGAAGGGTCATTGAAGTACTTTCCTCCCATCTTTTCGTCTATGTTTTGAATCAAGTTTATATCACCTCCTAAAACTAACTTGTTTCTTTGGCATTGCACTTCTTTTTTTACTGATTCCCAGCATAGTGCTTTGTCTCTATAGTGATTTGGAGAGTAAATGTTTAGCAAAGTGTACTCTTCATTTGTGCTTTTATTTTTAAGGTCTATTCTAACCCACCAATTGTAGAGTTTTTGATTGACGAGATCCCACTTCCCTTTGTTCCATAACGTACCAATACCTCCTAAAGCTCCAATGGAGTTTGTCGTTGTTCCTTCAAAACGTTTTTGCTTCTTCATTAATTTTTGGAACTCTTGACTGGTCACTTTAATCTCTTGGATCACGAAAATATTTGGTTGTTCTTGCCTTATTAAGTCTCGGGCTGCATTGATTTTTAGAGAGAAGCCCAAACCCCTGATGTTCCAAGAGACCAGAATCATTATTTACTTGCTTTTTGGTGAGCCCCGACCTTCTCCTTCTGCTTTTCCCCGCTTCCTTTTTGTTTAGCCAAGAAAGAGTCCATTGGTTGTTGGGTGCCTGTAGCCATTTCTTTTCTTTCTAACTCATCTCTAATGTCTTTATTAGATCTTCTCCTTGCTTTTTTTTGCTACTCCGAAGTATTGTTGGATTCTTTGACTTTATTTCTTGTGAGGATTCGATCTGTGGTGGGTGGAGGCAATGGGTAGTTCTGGATGGGAGAATGTATGACAGCTAAAGGTTTGTCTTGAGTAGGAGAGTGAGGAGATGATGGTTCTTCTTCCAAGGTTTCAAATGGGTTAGATGTCGAGGGTGCTGGCTAGGCCATGTTAGGGGGAGGGGTGGGAATTGCAACAGAGTTTTCAAGGGGTTGTTTCAGGTTTGGGCTAGGTTGTTTATTGTTGGTTTTCTTTCTTTTGACTTGTTCCCAGATGCCTTCATTTTCTTCTACATTCTCACCAGTCTCAGCATCTTTTAGTTTGTTACATATATTTGCAAAATGACCGTGTTCATGGCATACATTACATTTGAATGGGATTTGCTCGTAGTCCAGCTGCTGAATGTGAGTCCACTGGTCCACCTTGATCTTTATTGCCTCCGGAAGGCTTTCCCCAAATCCACTTCCACGTAGATCCTGGCGCATGCATGCATATTATCTTTTGGTTCGCATCTATCAATGTATTTGCCGACTGCATTTCTGATTGCTTTGACCGATTCGTCACCCCAGCAATGAAGGGGGAGATGAGGCATTCTGACCCAAACCAGCACAGCATTTGGGATGTCCATCTCTGGGTCGAAATCTAGAGACCATCTATTCAAATACAGGCCTCTTGAATCCATAAAATATGGTTCATTTCTAAATATAGGTTCTGATCTTCTTTGGTTTCAAAGAGGAACGTGTAATATCCCCTGCCACAAAATCTTATTGTTATTTTCCCTTGGCTATTGGTGCTCCAGTTTCGCTCCACCCACTTTTGAACCGCTCTGGGGGCCACGGTCCAGTGAATTATCCTACCAATCCTCTTTCAGATAATGAAATAGCAGCTTTCCTGGGAAGACTTGGAGGTAAAGAAATCTCTGGAATGTCTGCCAATTTTTTGACAAATTTACTTGCAGTTGGCTTGATTTTTGGAGCTCCATTCTCTAAGATTAGAGAAGCAAAGGTTGTTGCTTATTCCTCAGGGCCTTGCAGAAGGGGAGAGTCGCTCCCTTCCATGAGGGGCGAAAGGCGGAGAGGCCCTACAGCAGGGCTGCCAGGGGGGGAAGGGGTAGAGCCCAAACAATCACAAAGTCGCGGAAGGGCCAAGAGCCAGTTGAGAAAGGCCTAGCAGCAGGAGCTGCCAAGTAGGGGAGCTGCAGGAGGCAGCGAAAACGGGGGTGCAGAGCTAGGTCAAAGCCTGCGCGCGGGGTTCTACATTTAGATACTAACAATTGTATTTTTGGGACATATTTCAATTTATACAAGATATATTATGAAGTTTACACTTGTTTTCATTTTTTTAATTGATAATTTGAATTTATTAAATTATTAAATTTTGGTATTAATAATAGTATTTCACAATCATACTTACATTTCCATTATAATTAATGGGAAAAAAGGAAGCATTTATAAGTATAATTTATAATTATAGTGAATGAAATATAGTTATGGGTTTCAATTTTCTTAATTAGCTATCATTTGATTAACTGTTTTTATTATTTAAATTGTTTTTTGGGTAGATTAAAATATTTTGTTTCAATTTTATTTGTAGAATTTATTTTAATGTATAGTCAAGTGAAACAGGAATTGGAACATTTTGTGTATCATTGTCGTATTATTCTTAATATGAAAAAATAAGGTATTTATGTATTCTTAAAATGGAATGTGTGTCACTTATGTGGTGAGGGGAGGGATATATATCAAAACAAATCAATTATATACATGAAACAAAGCTAAAAATAAATGGTTACTTTCCCTTTATGTTATTTGATCAATCAAACAAGAAAAATTGTTTTTGTTTGTTTTGCGTATGATTAAAGATTTTATGAACACCTATTCGCCCTTTCCACTCTCAAAGTAATTGGCCCTTGCGAAGATATATTTTATGATGGGTATTGGAGCTAGGTCCCAAAAGAACCAGCGACACTTCCAGCAGCCAAAAGAATCAACCAAAGTTATGAATGAGGCTTTAGTGCTTCGCACACCTCCGTCTATAGGGAAAGATGCCCTAAAAATTGGCCACAAGGATACCTTCGTCGCACGGGGGCAGTTGAGTCTCTAGCTTTGTGGTAATCATTGGTTAATACCAAGCACTATAAAGTTTGGGTAGCCCCATATAGTACCGCAAGTACTGGGACCTAATTTGAACCCCCACTGAATTAGGTTTCTAGCGTGCCCAAGTAATCTTTTTCGTGAGATGGCGAAGGATTTGAATCACCCTAAAAAATAGCTTCTATGTTTCAAAATGTAACATGACCATGGTGGCTTATTGGATTCCTATCCCCAATGTTCCTAACTTGAACTATAAATTATTTTATGGCCCCAGTGAGGAAATTTAATTTGTTCAATTTATGGTTGCTTTTAGGAGTCTTCCTTCACTTATGGTGTGAAAAAGTAAAGCTCAAATAAACACAGTACAAAAGCTCCTGAAATTGGATGCCCTTTGTTCAAAGTTTAGAGTAGCTTAGTGTGTGTAGTACAATGTGTGTGTAAGTGACAAAGTGAACATACAAAGTGCATAGTGATGTGGATATATGATGATCCTTTACGAAATCCACTACTTACACTAAGTTATATTTATTCCTTACCTACAAAGAAATTAATGTGTGGTTGATGAGCCACTTCCTTCCTATTATACTATGTGAGCCTAAAAAGGGAGATGGAAAACCAAGTTCTTTGAGAAATCTTTCATATGCAAGCCTAGGATCGTCTAAAAGATGCAAGGGAAGCAGGAGTTACTCTCTTTCTTTAATGACACTTCCTAGTCTCAATGCTAATGAAATAAAAATGCTTTGGTTAGTAAAAAAGATGTGTAGATTATGGGTCACTTACTCATTTACTAATTAAGCTATGTGACTTGTGAAAAATAACAAAACAAATTGAAAAATATGTCACTTCATTTCTCTTAAGAGGCTAGCTACAAACTTTCACACACCAATATATAGTCTTCAACTAAATAAACAAAATTATATATAATCTTTCATATTTAGGCAAATGTGTATTATATATTGAATGTGTTTGGATAAATATGAGTAGATATGCAACTTTGCAACCAAAATCATAACAAATTCACATGCAAAAGTTGGAGATAATTTTATTTTATTTTCTGCAATTATTTTATTATTTTATCTTTCATTTAAAAAAAAAATTAAGTTTCTATATAGGAAATAAACATGGATTTTAAGACATTCACAATACAAAAAACTTTTATACTAGAAATCACATATATACCAAAAATTAAAATTTTTCAATTTTAAATATTACATATTATTTATTCCATAACTTTTAATAAATCTAAATTAAAAAAATATAACTTAATAATAACAAAAAAATTATATTCAATATCGTGGTTCAATTAGATCACAAATTTCCAAATTTAAATCTCACAAAGACTAAAACGTAATTGCAAAATAAAAATCTGATGAGGTACATTGTTAAGACTTCAATATCCATGCTAGTATCCTCAAAGCAACCAATGTGAAAGAACGAATTCAAAGCCTTCTAGCACACAGGCATACTGGACAAAAGGGCCAATGTATTTGCAAACTTTCATAGAAACAGAGGGCGAATATTTCAAATATTCATGCAATCTAGATGACAATACAGGCTAATCTAGACGAAAATCTAGAAACATAGGGCATTTCAACGTGAGTGGAAATCCACTTAAATGAAGTTACACGCATTGTTGCACCTTCCTACAAAATAGAGTTCATCCTAATCTTCAATACAATGCAATATAATACATCATATGTACTATATAATCTAACGAAACAATGAAGTGATGGATGGTGAGTGCCCTCATAAAGGTGATACCTCCCTTACCTTACCTATGTTGGACCATCCCTTGACATAGAAGAGTTGAACTATCAAAGGGGTGAGAGGTACAAAGCCAATGGAGTTGTCTTATGAAAAGATAGCAAACCTTAAAGGAATAAATTAAATCAAAAACAATATATACCTATATAGGTGAAGGATATGATAGGACCAAGTAACTCGAGAGCATGGAAAAGGAGTAGAGGAGCTAGATTGAGATATGACAATCCAATAATGTTCCTATGAGATATACAAAGAGAGATCAAATAGTTGAAGAGGCCTTACAAACAGGAGGAGAGGGATATACATAGGTTAGGAGATGACTTCAAGGAGTTAATGAATTCCATGTTAGCCACTAGGAAAAGTATGGCATCCATTGGAAGTGTACCATGAACTATGAATCATAGGTTTGAGCCCTATACCACAAATAATTCCTTTTAAATGCACAATGTATTCGATGGGTCACGACTTATTATAGCCTAAGGAAGTTGTTGTTTACTTGGCACCAAGAATTAAGGAAAGGGGCAAGGAAGGATTGACACATTAGACCCTGTGTTTATAATACCCAAATGGATTTGGTTCATTGAAGGCCTAAGGTGAATTGCTCCAATTAAATGTAGGTTAGATAAGGAGTAAAAATCACTAAGACAAATCCCAACCAATGGAAAAAGCATCCCAATTTAGTGTCTCAAAGGGTCTAGCAAGGTCAAACCAAGAAGTAAATGCCAAAGGCAAGAGAAGAGGAAACAAGAGACCTTACCTAAGTACTAAATATGCCAAAATTCCATGTACACACAATCCAAACATCAATCATCTCTAATGTTGAATGTTCTATGTAGGTGAATTTAGTTTTGAAATAATTTCGACAGCCATATATAATAACATGTATTTTTATTCGAAGTTTTGGCACAATTTCTTAATTCTTTGTCGTGTGTCATATGTATTTAAGATATCTCTCGAAAATCATCATTTATTAGTTAGCTATTTAAAAATGAATTTGTATAATGATTCCCTTTAAATGTTTGTTTAAACTGACCAGTATGGGTAATTTGAAATTTTGGCACAATGTCTTAATTATGTGGCTGGTTATAAGTAATGTATCTAAGATAGTTCTTGAAAGTCAAATATTTATTAGTTAATATTTTTTAAATTATTAGTATTCTTATGTTTAATGTTGTTTAACCTATATATATATATTAATAGTAGTAGTTGTTTTAAGATATTCTGGAAAATCAATATATTAGTTAAGTTTTTTTTTAAATTATTAGTATAATGTTTTTCTTTAAATGTTTGTTTAAACTAAATAGTAGAGTGTGTGTATATATATATATTAGTTTTAGTATTTATTGATTAGTTAAGTAGTGCATTTAAAATATTTTTGGAAAATCAGATTTGTATTAGTTAAGTTTTTTTTCTCAATAATATTTTTCATTAAATGCTTGTTTAAACTAAACAGTGAAGTATATGTATTGTTAATTTTTCAATATATATATATGTATATATATATATTATTAAGTTTTCCGTTTATATATGATGATGATGATGATGATGATGATGATGATGATGATGATGATGATGGTGGTTA